>BDUI01004009.1:43660-70512 GCA_002335545.1 Apodemus speciosus
AATGAAAGCTAGAAGATCCTGGGCAGATCTCATGCAGACTCTAAGAGAACACAAATGCCAGCCAAGACTACTATAACCAGCAAAACTCTCAATCACCATAGATGAAAGAACAAAGATATTCCATGATGAAACCAAATTTACACAATATCTTTCCACAAACCCAGCCYTAAAAGTATAATAGGTGGAAAATGCCAATACAAAGAGGGAAACTACACCTGGAAAAAGCACAATAGTAACTTTCTTTCATCAAACCCAAAAGAAGATAATCACTCAAACATAAAAATAACATCAAAAAATAACAGGAAGTAATAATCACTAGTCCTTAATATGCCTTAACATCAGTGAACTCAATTCCCTAATAAAAAGACATAGACTAACAGACAGGATACAGAAACAGGACCATACATTTTGCTGTGTCCAGGAAACACACCTCAGTGTCAAAGACAAACACTACCTCAGAGTAAAAGGCTGGAAAATAATTTTACAAGCAAATGGTCTCAGGAAACAAGCCAGAGTAGACATTCTAATATCAGATAAAATTGACTTTCAACCTAAAGTCATCAAAAGAGTCAAGGAAGGACATTTCTTACTGGTCAAGGRAAATATCCACCAAAAACTCTCAATTCTAAACATCTATGCTCCAAATGCAAGGGTACTCTCATTCGTAAAAGAAACTTTACTAAAGTTCAAAGCACACATTGCACCTAACACAATAGTTTTGAGTGACTTCAACACTAAACTCTCCTCAATGAACAGATCAGGAAAACAGAAACTTAACAGGGACACAGTGAAACTAATTGAAGCTTTGGACCAATTGGATTTAATAGATATATATAGATAGAAGATTTCATCATAAAGCAAAAGAATATACCTTCTTCTCAGGTCCTCAAGGTACCTTCTCCAAAACTGACCATATAATTGGCCATAAAACAGACTTCAACAGATATAAGAAGACCAAACTAATCTCATGCCTCCTATCAGATCACTATGGAGTAAGAGTGGTCTTCAATCGCAACAAAAACAACAGAAAGCCCACATACACATGGAAACTGAAAAATACTCTACTCAATGAAACTTTGCTAAAGAAGAAATAAAGAAAGAAATCAAAGACTTTTTAGAATTTAATGAAAATAAAGGCACAGCATACCCAAATCTATGGGACACAATGAAAGCAGTGCTAAGAGTTAAACTCATAGCCCTGAGTGCCTCCAAAAAGAAACTGGAGAGAGCTTACACTAGCAGCTTAAAGGCACACCTGAAAGCTTTGGAACAAAAAGAAGCTAATTCACACAGGAGTAGTAGAAGACAGGAAATCATCAAACTCAGGGCTGAAATCAATCAAATAGAAAAAAAGAGAATCATACAAAGAATCAACAAATCCAGGAGCTGGTTCTTTGAGAAAATCAACAAGATAGATAAACCCTTAGCCAGACTAATCAAAGGGCACAGGGACTGTATCCAAATTAACAAAATTAGAAATGAAAAGGGAGATATAATAACAGAAACTGAGGAAATGAAAAAAATCATCAGATCCTACTACAAAAGCCTATACTCARCACAACTGGAATATCTGGAGGAAATGGACAATTTCCTAGATAAACACCAAATACCAAAATTAAATCAGGATCAAATAGATCATCTAAAAAGTCCCATAACCCCTAAAGAAATAGAAGGGTCATAGAAAGTCTTCCAACCAAAAAAAAAAAAGCACAGGACCAGATTATTTTAGTTCAGAATTGTATCAGACTTTCAAAGAAGACCTAACACCAATACTCTTTAACTATTCCATAAAATAGAAATAGAAGGANCAGACTGGCACAGTGTTCTGACACAGGACTCTATACTACAAGAGCCAAGGAAATCAGTTTAAAGGTTTAAGCCAATTTTTTGTTAATTCACATGAGTATCAGTCTCATTTCATTCTTAAATATTTGCCCTTCTTCCCAGAGGCAAGAAGTGGACAAATTATGTGGGATTTGTCTAATATGATAGGCCTAATTACCACTCTAAAATCCTGAAATATTTTGAAATCCCACTAAAAAGTCAAATGCAAGGAATTCATAATGATCTTTAAATTKATCTGAAGACTCATTTACTTTGCTTCACTTAGGAATGGAAAGAATGAAATTTAGGAAGAAAGAAACGTGCTTTCTTGTGCTAGCATGCACCTGAGTCTAGGCATTTAGACAAACAAATTTAATAAAAATTTAGAATATTAGATAGGAAGCTGGAAAAACTCAAGAAAACACAGAGAATGGATTGGAATCATTCTGATTAAGCAAGAAAGATGATTAGAATCTTTCAGAAGAGTGTTCCTGGAATATTTTATACTTTGTAAGGAAATGTCATGCTCCCTTCCATTTTTACTTGATGGGGCTAGAACTTCTTAACTTACAGAATCYTCCGGCCTTAGTCTTTCTAAAAGTGGACCCAACATGCACATATCACTTTACATGGTTAACAAATGCAATTTACAAACACAGTCTGTGGAGGGAGTTCTTTCTTGATCACAAGTATGGACTTCTCTAAAAATGATGTTCTCCATTTTATATATTGTATTACATGCTTACTAGATCATGAGTATATTGAAACTCACAATGAGGAATTTTATAAAATATGTGAATATTTTAAAACATRCAGAACCAGACCTGTTCATGTAGATTGCCAAAATTATGTCCCAGAAAGAATGGGTTTCTTGATCTGAGAAATAGGTCAATTAGACCAGAGTGTGGAGGTGTGGAAAAGCATGCTGTCTCAATCAATGTCATTTAAAAGCAAATCATGTTTCTGAAGTATCCCTTGAATTTACTGTACAGGCTCTTTCCTGTGCTATGACTCTCCATTTTTCTCTAAATTTTCTACATCTAGTCATAAACATATTCTGCAAGAATCATATTAACCAAAGCTCCTTTTCAAGTCTTTTCCTATAGCCTAGAGTGTATGTTATTTGTGTCTTCTTTCTCTCTGTTAACCACGAGTCCTTGCTTCTAACATAGTTGCCACTATATTGTGTCTATTGATTTCCTCATGTTTTTCCTCCTCCTGTGTACTTTGATGATTTTTACCAAATGTGCTATGTAGTCAATGGTCAATAAATATTAGATGAATTGATGAAAAATGGATGAACGAAGCCAGGAATATATGAAGGGATTCTATTACCTCTGGGAGCACTCTGAATCCTGGTATATGAAAATAACATTTCTACATGGGACAGGAGGGTAACAAAATCAATGTTGTATCTGTTTTCAAGGAAATTGATATCCATATTTGTAAGGATGTGTTTTGGCTGAATTGACTATAGATAAAAGAAGAATTTACACACATTATTTCTACAGTTTGATTATCTCTCTCAGCCCTTCTATTAAATCTGTGTGCTCGTTGTTCCTCCTTTAATCTGTCAAGCTCCCTTCTATGTTTTTCTGGGATAGTGTTGTTTATACAAGTGAATAATGTGTATCATGTAGCTCTGCTCAATGTTTTAAGAGATTCTTGGCTTCCTAAAGCCCATTTTCAGTGTCCCAGAGTTCCAAATTTCAATGAAAAATACTCTAAATGTATCAGTAATTAATATATTACATATATTTAATTTGTAGTCTCTGTGYGTGAGAGAGTGGRAATGAGAGGGGGAGGGTCAATTTTTAGGTAAAACTACAGCATTGAAATTAGTCTCATCCATATTTAATAACAAAGAAGTAGAGCATAGGAATTTCATGTATCAAGAAAACTGTAAGTTTTTTTATTATCTTATCCTCAAAAATGGAAAATGAATATGAAGGGTTTCAAAGATCTAATTAATACAAAAATGCTCTTAAAAAACAAGTTGGTATCAGGATTCACTTTCCTGAGTTCAGTCCTGAGGTCACCTCTAAAACTGGTACCAAACTTTAATAGGTTCTAAATACCTTATAGACTTAAGTTAGAGCCAATATGGATGCGAAGTTATTGAGTGACCAACTAGCTGCTGTGTAGCTATACTGGTAAAATTATTTACTTAGGTTCCTGCTCTCTGCCAAAGAAACAATAACTGAAATTGTGTTTTCTGTGTTCATGCAAGAATAGATGACATAGGGTTCAGAAACAATATTGTTTCTAACACTAAGCAAGTCCCCAGAGCAGGTCTTGGTAAAATTAATGAATCGGCAACATGGAGTTCAGTGCTTGTGTAAGTAGTTGATTGAGGTACACACTAGGGCATCTACTTTGTTCTGCTGATGAGAAAGGTGAGAGGAAAGATGAGCTTGCTGGTACTTTGCTTCTTGGTATCTTAGCCATGCCAAATATCTCTGGGTATTCAATTTCTGCAGTAGACAGGAAATTGATTGAATAATTTTGGAAATCATCCTCCATTCTTCCATCACTACTGGGAGTAGATGAGAGAACACCATAGAGATTGAGACTAAATTTTTAGATTTAACTTTCAAAATTTCAGATTATTTCTAGCCTATCCAAATTATTATCATATACATAAAATTTTCATATATTTTCAAGCTGTTTATAATTTCCTCAGATTTTCTGAAGCCAATTAAATAATCATTACATTTTCCTATATCATAATTTAACCCTGAGTAATACAAATCATGAGTGCTTCCTATACAATACACTATCTTAGTGATTTCCAAGAATTAGAGCTTATCTAATTCTCAACATAACCTGAATAGATAGTTCCTGTCATTTTTGAGGGACTGAATATAGGGAGATAAGATATGTGCAATGGAGTGATTTGCCAAGTWCTATCAAGGTAAAAGCTGTGTACTGAAATAAAACTAACATTTCCAAAAGAAAAGCTGGATGGAAGTGGTGTTCTGAAAATGTTTTGAAAAATTCACATTCCTATGAGAAAGAGAAATATGGGTGCCCCACTCATGAGGAATGAATACTTGAAAATGAAGTATTATTGTCCCTAACCCAGGAAAAGATATGAGCAGCCATTCTACACATCTCTATCTTCCCTCAAAGGCATGGGGAAGAGGTGGAGATTCTGCCCTTCACTCAGATTTTCTTCAGTTTTGGAAAGAGTTTTAAGAATGCCACTGCATTCATTAGTACATCTCTCTGGGGATGAGTGAAAACTCCTGGAGTCATGACTTTAGACTGYGGTTGAAACACTAGCCCTCTGAATGTGTAAAGGGCATCCCCTGGTTCACTGAGGGATTTGCAGGTTGCAGGTAGCACTAATTTCACATGAAAGCAATGTGTTTGCCAAAGGAAAGACAGATGGTACAAGTCACCAGTTATTTATTTCTATAATTAGTAGCATGCTGCGATTCAGGTCTTGAAGAAATTCCCACTTCCTATGGAATTCCTTCCATCACCAGAAGAGAAATGGAAATTGGAAGCAAAGAAGAAGTTTCGAGGTTTTCTGGCAGGATGACTCTTCAGATATAAAGGCGTGTGGCTTTTCTGGGAGGAAGAACGCAATCTAGAGAAATGATCTTGATTAACCAGGGTACTGAGCTTTAAATCCAGGAATATTAGCACCTTGTTTTCACAAGATGCCATCATGTTTATGGTTCATGTATATCACCTAAGAGAGATAAGTACTTCAGGTAATTATGTTGACCACGTAAATCATGAATTGTTTTTGGCTAAACATATTATTGTAACTTGTGGAACACATTAAGGTGATAAAAGATATCAGAATTGAAATGTTTTGACAAATAACAATGGATATAATTTAAGGGACAACAGTTATTAGCCAATTAAAAAGTAGCATCAACTTTTTGATCCTATGTTCTCTGTAAAGAAAAGTAACTAATATCCACTTAACAGAGTTGTTATAAGAAATGAAATAGGAGAGAAATAAGAATATCCATAGAACTTTGCTTGGCACAAATTGTACACACATTAAATGGACCTTGGTGTTATTTTATTTTAATTGAGAAGACAGAAATTGAAAACATTTACCATTGAAATATATAGTAACCTTATCACTAAATTGTACTAGGATCAATTTATCTAATTCTGTTGAGGAAAAGAATGATGTGATTAATATTGACAACATTTACTGGGAAATTTTATATTATGTATTTATTTAAATTTATTCTTTACAATTTCATACATATATATGACATACTATTATCCAAATCCCTTTTATCCCTTGAATCCTTTCTCCAACAAGTCCCCATTCTTTTATCTTTCTGCTTTATGAGTGTCCTACTATATTTAATTAAAGTTGCTTGCATGAGTGTGGGAAGGGGCTTATTTACTTGAGCAATTCCTCCTTATCAGTTGTTTCTCCAGTGGGGGGAAATGGCTTACTCTCTCATAAACCATTTACTATCTACAGTTTCTCCATGAAAGGCTGATGCTCATAAGTTGCTCCTGCTTCCATGAAGAAATATTAAGGGGCCTTTTTTGCAGGTTTTATGTAGATGTTGGCATATTAACCATATAATGATCACATAATATTTTTTTAAACAGACCTTGTGCCAGTGCTTCTTTTGCCTGTTGCATTCTGTCTAGCCCCTCTTTGGAATTCTTCTCCAAGCCTTGGAGGTAACATAGTTGACCTGCTTAGTTCTGAACAATCAACAGTCACTTCCTCTCATCTCTTTGAAGAGTTATAATTCTCTGAATTGACTACTATCAACATGGAAGAGAAGTATACTGTAACTCACTAGACTGATGCAGGAGAGTTGTCACAGTTCAAAAGCTATATAACATTCAGGCTAGCCTAAGCTACACAGTGAGAATTATGTGGCTTTAGGACTCAGACTACGCCAGTATCTCAATTTCTAGATGAGTGCTTATAATTACCACCGTACTGTGAGTCAAGCTGCAGGTTGTATTCACATAGAAATAAATTGCACAGAAAAAAAAGATCATTCTCATAATGAAGAACAAGAAAGGGAATATGGGCCAGCAAGAGGAATCAGACTCTGCCTGCTCACTTATTTGTTTATCTTAATTGATATTTTCAAGGTACTTCTTTTCTAAAGAGCCTAAAGCACTCTGCATGTGTTTGTTATAAAATCTCTTTCTAACTGTGTAGTRCTGGGGAAAGAAAACAGCCTCACTAATAATACCTTATGTTCTACACTGTTAGAGTATTCTGTCACGCATTCATGTTTTTCATTGAATCTCAACCATGCATCAATAGGACAAACACTGTGTTTTAGATTACAGCCTTCCTCAAAATCTTCATGACTAACATCCCTCCTCCTGACAAACCCAGTAACCCCTTCCACCATTTATAACATCCCATCCAACTAATTAAGCAAGCAAGAGAGACTAAAGGGTTTTATATATATTTTTCTGCATGCACTTTGGAGAACAAATTAAAAAAAGAAGACAAAATAAATGGTTGTGGTGAGGAATTATCAGACAGGAGGATATTGCAATAYGCAGCAATGGCTTGGACATAGGATATTAGAAAAGAGATGGAGAGAACTGGATGCAATCTGTAGATAATTAAAATATACGAATATGGGCTAGGGAGATGGTCAGTCAGGAAAGTGTTTGCCTGGAAGCATAATGCCTGAGTGTGATGCCCAAAAYTCACACCTTAAAAGATCTGGGTTCAGGAGTGTTTCATCAATTCTAGCACAAAGGGAAAGAGGAAAATCTCTGAGGCTTGCAAACACACCAATGTAGCTGCATCAATGAACTTGAGATTCAATGTGAGACCCTATCTCTAAAATACATTGGAAAAAACAGAGAGATGAATCTGCTGTTAATAGCACTAGATCATCTTCCATAGGACCTGGATTTGAGTCCTACCAACCTCATAGTGCTTACAGATATCTGTAACTCCACTTCCAGGATATCTGCATCCCTCTCTGACCTCCCCAGGCACCAGGAACACATGTTGTACAAGTGCATACAGGCGGACGAATCATCAATATACATAAATAAAATATAATACAATAATAATTATAAAAATGTAGAGCTGAGAGAAAGACACACAACATCTACACTGGCATTCACATGCATGTTCAAGCACATATACATATACTCAAACATATATGTACAATTTCAAACATACATACACTGAAATGAAATAGATTTGCAAATATTGTTGCAGAAGGTTCTAATTTAGGATATAAAAGTTGTTGAAATCTAACTTAAGTTTTAAATATAGTTTCTTCCAACTCTTTCAGTTAGTTCACTTTTAATGTTTTATCTGTAAGGTGTTTAAAAATAAATACTAGTGCTTTGAACAGTACATATGTCACAGTGATATAGTGATACTTAGATGAGGCAATCTACATAATACAATATGTTTAACATG
This sequence comes from Apodemus speciosus, assembly GCA_002335545.1. NCBI lineage: Eukaryota > Metazoa > Chordata > Mammalia > Rodentia > Muridae > Apodemus > Apodemus speciosus. Next base: position 51,891 of record BDUI01004009.1, read on the forward strand.
CTCAGGACATAATAATAAGACCATAAGACGATTCTGTATAGGAATATATGACTTATTTTCATAATAGTTATTAATATAGGATAACAAGCAAGAAAGGAGAAATTAGACCTGTGAGATTTCTGGGACTCTTCTGATTCAACTTTATATGGCCCTTCGTATCCTTGTAATAATGCAGATAATTGGCATTCACTCACCATCACATCCTTAACACAAAGCAGGAAAAATCAAAAAGACGTTCCACTCTGCTCCATCCTCTGCTGGGTATTAGGATGTCTGTGTTTCAAAATAATTTTGAAAGACAAAAAAGTTGTTGCCTTGATTTGTCCTTGGCTAAAAAAAATAGCCTTCTTGCTCTTGACTGAAGCTAAATTTTTGTAGTCTAAATGTACAGATCAAAGAGATTTTCTGATAGGTAGGACACATAGCTCCAACTCCTCATGAGTCTTAGCCCCCCTCTACTCTCCTTTGCTGTTAATATCTGTCTCTGATATTCCTATGTATAGCCTTACTTTCTTTCCCTGACCTTTTGGTGTTTTACCTTCGTCTTCTACCTGAACTTTGAGTCTTCAGCTAGAATGTGAAGATTGTGACTAACTTTGCTGTCAATTTCAATCTGCAAAATCCTTTTCTCTAAATGTAATATATGGGTAACAACTTGGAGAAGTAGGAAGGCAGTCTGATGATAAAAAGCTAAAATACAGAGTACCATAAGAGAACACCATGATTTCTGAATAGCATTTAGCTCAAAATATATAGTAAAGTACTAGATCTTCCATTTAAGTTTTTAAAACTTTGATTTGTATGTTACACATCAAATTATACTTTTTATTCCAAAGTATACCTTTTAGGGATAATTAAATTAAATATTCAAAGCATTTAGAATCAGAATTTCCTTATAATTTTATTAATTATCTAGTAATCCCCTAGTTACAGTTGAGTAAACTGAATCTTGGAGATGCTAAAAATTTACCTAATATCATAACTGAGCAAAAAATAGGTTTGAACATGAGTATAATTAAGGAGCCTATTTGGGTAACATCCTCTACACTATGGTTGTGTTTTCTACTGAAATATCCATCTACACACTTATCTACTAAAGGGCTGGTCCAAGGCATGCACTCACTGATAAGTGGATATTAGCCTAGAATCGTGGAACACCAAAGACACAATCCACCTACCAAATGCTGTCCGACAAGAAGGAAAAAGTGGACCCAGGTTCTGGAAAGGCCCAATGCAGCAGTGTAGGAGAATACCAAAACAGGAAAGTGAGAAGAGGTGAATAGGGGAACAATAAAAAAATAAGGGTTGGTCCCCACATTGTGGATCTAATCGCTGAGAGAAGAGGCTTCTGATTTATCAATAGTTTCATCTACTGATTGATTCATAATGTGTTGGGATTATTGATGAGTAGTAAAGAATTTTGGAAGTAGGAAGTAATTAGAGGATAGAATCATATAGAAGTGTTTCTGAAGGGAGATATCCTTCCCCTCGAACCCTATTTGTTCCTGTTTTGCAACTGCTATGAGATGATCTGACTCTTCCACCATGCACTCTTCTATGATGGTCTAACTTACTCACTCCAGTGTCATAACTACAACACTGAGACTATTTATGTTAAATTACATGCATCTGTCATCTTAAATTAATTAGGTATAGAAAAGAGTTATTATTATTTATTATTGGATATTTTCTTTATTTATATTTCAAAAGTTATCTCCTTTTCCAGTTTCTCCCCACCAAACCCCTATTCCATCCCCAACCCCTTCCACTTAAAGAGAGGAAGTCCATGGCCGCATGGTAAGAATGGCCACCTATTCTCTTCATTCCAGAAACCTAAGGCATTTTTACAAAATCACAGATGACCACTTTATAGTATTTCATTTCTAAGCATTTTATGAATATGTGATTACCATTTACACTTTTGACATGTACACACCTTGTAAATCTCATCTGCCTTGTGAACATTTCTGCAATACCATAAAACCCATCTGGTTCCTAGCAGGCATCAATATATTTTTATTGAATGGATGAGAGAATAAATACAAGAGTGGATAGATGGAGAGTCGTCCTTGCTTCCCAGGTCCTCTACTCTTCATGCTGTGTCTGTGGGCTGTAGGGAAGAGAAAAGCAATCAACAGAGTCTGCTTGTTCCTGAGAAAAAGCACACTTTGAAAAATGAAGTGTTCCTTGTCATTAGCTTTCAGTCAAGCATCACATCAGGAAACTTTTGCATCAGACGCTGTGATTGGACCTTGAGGGAGGACACCCACGATGCAGGTCCCAGTCTCCTGTGAGCTGGAACAGATGGTTTTCTCACAGACATCTAAATAAAGCTGTAATGGTGTTGGCCCGCCAACACAGCACAGGTGAACCTTTCTGAACAAAAAAGAGTGTTTCTGGGCTGTCATGTGAAAATAAAWTTYTACAGTGCTGCAGGTTTTCATTTTAGACAACGATTACCTTTTTTTTGGATGTCTCATCAAGGGACTTCTGTTTTTCTTAGATGACTAATAAGGGCTTCCAAAAATTTCCCATAGAGATCCTACACACTATCAGGGTTATCCTATTAGACCATCACTCCCATAACATACCCCTCTCTTATTATCTACATGTAATGAACCTACTTTATTTATCTGATTAAGATGGTGAAGTACAAAGAATATGTCTCAATTATTCTGTGCTCTGATTATGTAACCAGAGCAATGATTATGTAATCATGTAACACTGGAAGTATTCTACACACATACATTTACCACATACACACACACACACACACACACACACACACACACACACACACACACACACACACACACACACTCCAGGACATGAAAGATAAACAACGTACATTAAAGGGTGACATTGTTTTCTTTTCCATACAGCCAAGTTACATTGAATGTTAGAAGGAAAATTCTCAGTACCTCAAGGGATCAAGCATTCAAGTAAATCTCTATTTGTATTCTTCAAGTATATTTATTTGTCTTTACCTTTTCACTAGAATTTCACTTCAGGAACTTCAGGACCCATGAATATAACACCACCGTGTCTCTACCACTAAGCAATACATGGAGGTCCTCACAAAGCTTTTGGAAAACAATCAGATGAACATTAAAGGTGATGGGAAGGAAGATTTATTGAGAACCAAGGAGTGTCATAGGAAGGAAAATGATGAAGATGAGGCAGGTGTCTAGGCTTTCTCATTGCCTTTGGTCCCATAAATGCCTGTCAGAGGTGTAAATATGGATCATAGGTTCACAGTATTTAGAGGTATACTTTGTGTATGTTTTCATAGATTATTTTTTTAGACTTTGGTGATCTGTAAAAAAATGTAGCTTACAAGTAGTTCAGTATAGAGTACAGGGGTGAGTAGGCTTGGGATATGATACTGATTTACTGCTTTGTATCTTTATTCATAAATATTATATATCTTAAAGTAAACATTGTAGTTTGTAATAAGATGAATTAAAAAGGAAGACATTATTCTAATTAAGACAAGCTGGATACAAAACTGTAAAGGCACATATAGAATCTAAATAAGTAAATAGATAGCAGTAGGTTTTTTTTATTGGATATTTTCTTTATTAACATTTTATTTCCCTTTTCCTGGTTCCCCGACCCCAAAATGACCCACATGTCCTTTTCCCTCCCTCTGTTCCCCCATCCACCCCTTCCCACTTCCCTGTTCTGGCACTCCCCTACACTGATGCATTGGGCCTTTCCAGAACCAGGATCCTCTCTTTCCTTCTTGTCAGACATCAACTGGTATGTGGATTGTGTCTTTGGTGTTCCAGGATTCTAGGCTAATGTCCACTTATCAGTGAGTGCATACCATGGGTATTCTTTTGAGACTGGGTTACTTCACTTAGTATGATGTTCTCCAGCTCCATCCATTTCTCTAAGAATTTCATGAATTCATTGTTTCTAATGGCTTAATATTACTCCATTGTGTATATATCCCACATTTTTTGTATCCATTCCTCTGTTGAGGGACATCTGGGTTCTTTCCAGTTTCTGGCTATTATAAATAAGGCTGCTATGAACTGCTATCTGCTCCATGATAGCAGTATGTTTTAGGAGCTGAGGGTGGAAGGAATTAGGAAATTTTGGCCAAAAGGTGAAACTTTGTTAGACAGAAAACAGAGTAGTTTTTAAGGTGACAAGCAGGTAAATTGAGTTATTCCACATGTGTGTATGTCATAATGTTAACATATAATATGACATTACCTACCTCATAATTATATATGATTATAATTTGTCCCAAAATAAGATGGAATAAAATATAAAACTAGAAAATGCCTAGCATCACTAGTTATTAGGGAAATGGCCTCTAAACCCTCAAAAAAGTTATTTTGTGGAAATCTATAATCACATAAAACACAGTTGAATATAGGCTGTTACTTGAGATAGAACCTGAAACACCTTTCTTTACTTTATTAACTATTTTGTTTGTTTACATTTCAAATGATATCCCCATTCCTGGTAACCCCCCCACAAACCCCCATCCTGTCCTCCCTCTCTCCCTCCCTTTTTCTATGAGGGTGCTTCTCCACCCACTCACCCAATCCTGCCTCACAGGTCTAGCATCCCCATATGCTGGGGTATCAAGWCTCCATAGGATCAAATCCCTATCTTCCAATTGATATCTGACTAGGCCATCCCCTGCTACATAATGTATCTGGAGCCATGGATCCCTACTTGTTTGCTCTTCGTTTGARGGTTTAGTCTCTGGGAGCTCTGGGGGGCTCAATTATTTGTGATGACTTGTCATGCTCATCATTTCCTCAACTAATTATATTTGGTAACTTACTGTGGTCTTCACAGGAAGTTTTAGGATTGTATACTAAGTCTGCTACTTTACAAGAGAAAATTGGAAATTAAAAAAAATCAAATTCGACCTTCTCCGAGCACATAACAAATTGATCTTTTATGCAAGACCAAAATCCCACTCTTGCAATTCCCTCCCCCCTTTTTTTAATATATCCTAAAAACATGACCAAAAGATGAAAGCTAGTTTTCTCCTCTTGCAGTGTAGTAGAGCTTTTGGGTTGCTACAATACGCAGATATAACCAAGTGATTCCTGAGGGATAGTCCATCCCAGCAGAAAATCATGGCAACAGTCAGGGAAAGCGTGACTGCTAGAAGCAGGTTACAGGAAGCAAAAAGGAGAGAAAGGGGTACAGAGTGTGGCCAGTCTATCATACTTCAAAGCCAGAGTATCCATGGTAGGAAGGACCTGGACAACTCTGCAGACCATGGTGGTTCTCACAGTTGGCCTGGTATGGCCGAAAAAAAGCAATAGAAGCACAGAAGAGAAAGAAGCAAGCAAGTACGAAGTAGAGAGATGAAAGAGAAAGAGAATCCAAGCAGTCTGAGCACCATGAAAAAAGACAGAACGGGAGACATGAAACCTGTTACTGATTTTACTCATTGGAAATGAATGAATCACACTGTCTACCAATAGAGCTTATAACAAATGCCAGTACAAGTGGGCCTGTGCCTTCTTTCTTAGAGAAAACAGACCACTATACCAGTGCCCATGACTCCCATAGCCCAGAAAGAATAGCTGTACCTTCAGAGTAGAGACCTACATCTGACTTAACATGTCCTGCTGCATTTGCTTCTCATTATTGGCCTAGTTGCTCATGTCTCTAGTTGGTTATGTTGAGAGTGCAAGCCTAAAACTGGATGATTCTGTTGAATCACAATTTTTTTCCAGTGCTGTGTTTAACATTGACCAGGAATTTGTTTCCTTTGAAACCTTAGGGTTAGACAAACACTTAACCATCCTATCCTATAAAAGAAGATGTCATTGCTGATGCCATGTGTGCTCATGCCAAGTATGTGATAGAGAAAYGGGAGAGAAACACAGGTGGGACTGTTTGTACACTGTGAAGAGTGGCAGAACTCGAGGGCACTGAGGAACAGTGTGATGTGAGCATCCTGTGCTACCACCTGAGGCCATGGTGAGTTCTCAACCTGCACTGTGGCTGACAGACATAACTTTGTCCCTGGTCCTGCAGCAACAGAGGTCTCTGTCCATGTCAATGGCCTGCATTACTACCAAAGGCATGCAGACTGCCCTGTTGCTGGACTGCTGCCAGGTATATGTTGATGTCCAAAGGCTGAGCAAAGTTTTCCCCATCCCTCACAGGCAGCAGCACTCAGGAGAACAGGTCAAAACCCATATTGGCAGCAAARTAGAGCCATGTGTTAGGGACAGAGATAAACCGGCTCCACCCTTCACCATCTGTGCTGTAGCACCAGAAATGTTACACCCCACTCTTGCCCTTAGCTGCCTCGAGTGCTCGTCCTGAGGGCATGAGCACAAGAAAACTGGCCTCACCTCTTACCTGGGCAGGACCTGGTTGCATGCTTTCAGGAGAGAACACCAACTTAACCCAGGCCCTAATCCAGGATGTAGAGTTAGCCCAATCCAACCTTAACTCCATCCATCAACTGCTGGGCATATAAAGAGTTCAATACTGCAGATGCAAAGTTACAGGATCTCCATGACACAGGGCAACAACAGAAAATTTGAGAGGAGCCCAGGTAAGAATCAAGTTTTGAAAGCATGGCAGAAGCCAGAGCCCTCAAACCAGACAAAGGTTTCATTGCAATTAATATTTGCAAGTGAAGTTACTTATACAACAGTTTATACCATGGCAGCTTTCAAGATGATGTGCTTACTTTTGTTGATGTTTTTGTTGTTTGTTTGTTTGTTTTGTAAGTTTGGAAAGGTTGTAAAGGCAGACATTGGATATGGAGGCATGGTATGAAATTCAAAAGAATAAATAAATACAAAAGATAAAAAAGAACTTAGCATGATACTACCAGAGGACCCTGCTATATCACACCTAGGCAAATACCCAGAGGATACCTCAGCTCATAATAAGGACACATGCTCCACTCTGTTCATAGCACATGTTGTTATAATATCCAGAAGCTGGAAAGAACCCAGATGTCCCTCAATGGAGGAATGGATACAGAAAACGTTGTGTATTTACACAATGGAATACTACTCAGCTATTAAAAACAATGAATTCGTGAAATTATTAGGCAAATGGGTAGAACTGGAAAATATCATCCTAAGTGAGGTAACCTATCAGGAGCCATAATGGGACAAACTAATATACTAGCAGATGATTATCCTGAAATGCCTGCCATTGATTATTACATAATCTGCGACAGGTGAGCCCCCATTCAGCAAGGCTGTGGGAGACTAATTTTAGGAAAGATTTCTGCTATTTATATGTTTTCCTGTCATTATACATTTATAATAATCAATAAATAATAGCACACCCCTTTGGAGCAGATCTCTGCAKATCTACAAAGATGTACTGTCTTATAGTGATGCTATGTAGACAAATAGATGACTTAAGTTTCAATGATGATCCTATAAGAATTCCTAAAATTATATTAATGATTATTAAGCTCTTTTATAATGGGACTGCTACTAGGTCCTTTTCTATAGTCAAACTGCAATGATAACTAAGACAGTCTCCCAAGTGTCACAAGTTAATTGCTCTTAGATGGCAACCAGACTTTCTCCTACTCAGAGCACATTCCAAGAGGTTGTAAAACAATTAACCAAAGGTCATGAAAAGGGAACTAGGATATTATAGGTGTTAGGACAGAAGATAAAATATTGACTGGGTYTAGCTAGACAAAACTTCACTTATAATTTAGTTATGGTTTTAAACTTTCGACAAACCTGTAGAGAAGACAAATAATAGCTAGATAATTACTCCTAATGGATATGCATGTAAACATTCTCTGTTGTAAACTTCTATTTTAATTTATGACTTGGTATTTTGTATGAACTTATGATGAACTTTGTAACATGTGATCATGTATTCTGAAAGATGTTTAAGGGCTGAGGACAGGAGAAGTCCGTCCAGAAGAACTGAGGGAGAGGAACAGAACTGAGAGAAGAACTGAATTGAAGAGAAGATTTTAGTTAGAATAGAACCAGATTAGAAAGAGAATGCAGAGTGGAATAACTTAGAAACTATAGGTAACATAAAATAACTAAGAGGACAATGTGCAGGAGGCAGAGAGGAAGAGGAAAAAAGATGTTACAGAGAGCAGAAGGACCAGGCAGGCTTTTTCTCACCATGGGACAGGACAGGTCCCATGGTAAGGACAAGGCAGGCCTAGTCTTGTTAAAAGAAACAAAGCCTTTTTCTTACAAACATGGATTTAATTCATTTAGCATTGAAATGGTGAATGCTTTTTCTTTTTCGATGCAATAAATATTGTTGTCCATTTTTCATCCAGAATGAGTGAGTTCTTTCTGCACTGGTGCTTGGTCTTTTGCTCCATATGTGTATGTAAGTATGGATGTGTGTGTAAGTATGTAATTGTGAGAATGTATGCATGCATGTTTGCAAGTGTGAAATTGTGAGAATGCATGCAAGCTGGGCCCAGCTGACTGCATGAAGCTGTATGTATGAATTTATGTGAGATTATGCATATTCACTTATGTAGAAGTTTTTCTTTCTGCAAGTTTTATTCTCTTCTCCTGGTTCACTAGAAGTTTATTGCTCTAACTTCCCCCTAGACTGACAAGCAAGAGGCATCTGGACAATAGGGAAAAGGCTCTAGCAACTCATCTTTACTTAATCTCCTGCTGTTTTAGGATGAGGTGTTAAATGCCTGAGACAGCAGTCTTTGACTTCAGAGGAATACAGAAGTCAGGTCAGCTACATTAGCCTAGTAACTTAGACTTAGATAAGTAAACTTTTTATTATACAGCAACCCTAAATTTTCCATAAGACAAAGTCTTACCCCCGCTGATGCTCTTCCCCCCTCCACTGCCTCAAGAAAGACCAAGAAGAAACATCTCTACTGGGGCTGGATCCAAGCAGTAACCCAATCACAAAAGAATACACATGGTATGCACTCACTGATAAGTGGATATTAGCCCAGAAGCTTGGAAAACCCAAGACACAATTCTGAGATCAAATGATGCCCAAGACAAAGGAAGAACTTTCTTAGAAGGCAGTACAAAATACCCACAGAAGAAGATACAGAGAAAAAGTGTGCAGCAGAAACTGAGGGAAAGACCATCCAGAGACTACCCCACCTAGTGATCCATCCCATATACAGTTATAAAACCCAGACACTACTATTGATGCCCACAAGTACTTGCTGACTGGAGGCCGATATAGATGTCACCTGGGAGGCTCTGCTAGTGCATGACAAATACAGAGGGGGACACTCTCAGCCAACCACTGAATGGAGCACAGGATCCCAATGGAGGGACTAAAAAAAGAATCCAAGTTGCTGAAGGGGTTGGCAGTGCCATAGGAGGAACAATGATATGAGCCACCCAGTACTCCTAGAGCTCCCAGGGACAAAAACATCAACAAGATAGTACACATGGTGTTACCCATGGCTCCAGAAGCATAGGCAGCAGAGGATGACCTTGTTGGACATCAAAGGGAGGAGGAGGCCCCTGGTCCTGGAAAGGCTTGATGCAGCAGTGTACGGGAATACCAATACAGGGAAGCGGTAGAGCGTTGACTGGGGAACAGGGGGAGGGGAGATGGCTAATGGGATTTTTTTGGGGGGGGGGAGCAGGAAAAGAGAAATCTTTTGAAATGTAGATAAAGAATATATCTAATAAAAGTCAAAAAAAAAAAAAAAAGAACATCTTCAAAGCTTCCCCTTATGCCTTACTTCCTTAGGCAAGGGTCAACTTTCTAAAGATTCAATRACCTTTCCAGCCATCTCCCACAAACCAACCAGGTGTTCAAACACATGAACAAGTGTGAGATATTATACATTTAAGCCATCTCAGACACTGCTTAAATTCATTTTCTAAAGACCCTAACTAGCCAAATTGGCCTTTTTCTTGGTGTCCATCCACATACTTCTAGACAGCAGACAGCAACTATTTGGCACATTTGTCATGACTTCTACCCACATGACAGCCAGCGCTGGTTAATTATGGAGTTTTTGATCCTCTTCTATTAGTAAATGTAGTCTCAGAATAATTCCTACACAGAGACACTCAACTGCTCACTTAAATACCTTTCATTTGATTCCATCATTTGGCTATTCCTGGAGGACAGAAAGTGCTTTGGAAAAGGACAACACTAGAAGTCAGCCAGGCAACCTGTATTTCACAACCATAAGCTTCCACTCTTGTTTTAAATGAGTCGTTCATACTTCTCTGTGCTATATTTCCCCCATATTTCATTTAAAGGAGAATTTTAAACTAACCACCTCAAGGTCTCCATTCTGGCTTAGCCCTTTGCAAGCATCAGAGGCTAAACTGACAAAGTAATTACTGTTAGGTTTTAGATGATCCATTTTACAGCCTGTTGATCACCCTCATAGTTAGCTTTCCTGTATTTCAAAAGATTTTCAATAAGACAATCTTTATAGCTAATAAAAAAAGTCTTTTCCATGAAAATGGAATTATATCATGTGTGGATTCAGCACAAGAAAAGCATGTGAGTTCTTTTCTATTCTTTTTACCAATAGCTATCGAGAAGCTGTAAAGTAGTAGGGTCAGATGATGCAGGTTTCCTATCTTGTTTTATCACACACACAATAATGAAATGGACCCTGTTGACTTCAGTAGACTGAGAGTTCAGTTCCCTATAATCTCTTAATCCAAGAGAACGATGTGTAGATAAGGCCAGATACCACTTACAGGAGGCCTGTGTGAGAGGAGATAAGGTACATGGGCAGAGCCCTGTCCACTTTTAAGTTCACACTCCAGAGACAGCATCCATGTCCTCTTTATGCCTTCCTGACCATAATCTTAAATAAATATTTTGCTTGTTTATCATGTTTTGAAAGTGCTGCCTTTGTTCTCAGCATTTATCTATAAATGAATGATAATTTTATTAGAGTTTTACTTTTACCAATATTACTAACTGCTTCTATCAATTATTAATGAACAACCATACCTATGTGTTTTCAATAAATTATTGAATTAGCCTGAGCTCTGTTTGCTTGTTTTTAGGATGTTGTAAAAGCTTTGCTTCTTCCTAAAACAGCTATAACTTCATTCACTTTAAAAAAATTACTTATTCCAGAAAAAATGTTAATACTTTTTCCTATTTCCTGCAGGACAAATAATATGAACACGTTATCCTCTCATTTAAGCTTCATTCGTCCTTTCCMTTTGTGCCTTTTATTCTCTCTTTACTCAGTATTTCTCTAATGTTCTAAAAACAGTTACTTATGAACGTGAGGGTTGATTTTGAAGAAGATATTGTAAATATCATACTTGATCAATAGTGTCAAAGTTCTCCCCCACACACTGTGTGTGCAGGTGTGCCTGCGTGTGTGTGTGTGTGTGTGTGTTTGTGTGTGTTATTCAAAGTTCAGCAGTTGCCAGAGGAGTACTGCTTTACATAACTCTTCATATTTTACTCATATTTCCAAATGTGTTTTTCCTTCTCTCAGAGCATGAGTTGAGGGCAGGCAAGGTATAGCTTTTCATATATAGCTTTATGCTTTTAGACAAGACCATTTGATAGATATAAATTCTATATACAATAGACATAAGAGAAACTAGTAATTTTTATATAATATGTTAATTAAATAAATTGACTAATTAATTTTAGATGATTAATTATATACAAGTAATTATATACTGTTAATATTAGTGCAGTAATAATACATTTCAATTTTCTGAAATTTTGCTGTGTTTTTGTTTTGTATTTTGAAGTTGGGAGCAACGAGTAGAAGTCTATACATTAAAGCACATAGTAGCAATTGCTCTCTATAACTTTCCATGTATTATTTTACACTTACATTCCTAAGAATATTATTTCTCATGTCTCCTTACTCTCCCATGAGAATCTTAAATTAATATGCATCTTCATCAGATATGTCATGCTACACTGTATAAGATTATGCTTTTAATTTTTATAATTACAATATCTAAATTAATTCATTTATTAAGGAGTGCTTTAGTGGTGCTACTGATATRTTTAGACTGTACATCCTATGTTTTMATACTTTCTCAAGTAATTTTAACAGAATTAGATTTTTGTAACCATCCTTTGCCTTCCAGCTCTGGGTGGTTCAGAACTTTTTTTGTAGTTCAGGTGGTCCTGGAACTGATAGGAGTTCACCTGCCTCCTCTTTGCAAGTTCTAGGATTAAACACACATTTTTATTTCTCCATTTTATGGTAAAAGCCATCTAGGTCACAGATCCTACCTCCAACATATATCCNGGATGGTGACCTCTCCCTTTCCCAGCTCTCCTCAGTTGCCTTTCTTTGGGTATGCTGGGAACCTTGTGTGCTGGCAGGTCACTTGTTGTCCTTGTTTAGCTCACATTTAAAAGTACTAAAACTATGAACCTAGAAAATCCTTTAGAAACAGACAAGAGGTTCCAGAAAATTAGTAGTAGGCAATAACATGTTGGTCTTAGAACAATGTTGTCTAACAAACTCATGCTGGGTATCACAGGAATACCAACATACACAAGTTATTAATTCATATCTCTAATGAATATAGTGTATACTTTTAGGTAATAATCATTTCTACAGCTTACTCATGCCCATGRCTCAGAGACAATGAATGTAGAGGCAAGCCCAAGAACTGTAACGGGTAGGTGTCAATTAATCCTTGCTATGCTTCTCTAGTGTTCCATTATGTTATGAGATATCTAAGAAATCAGGAACAAGAGCATATTSAACCTCACCAAATATTTCAACTTCATCAGCCTCCCAGGTTTTCTTTTTTCTCTTGCTCTCTGTGAACCCACTTATACTCATGCACATTTCCCTCTGGTCTGTAGGTGGAGGTGTGCTTAGAAAAATGTGCAGGGGTTAAAAATTATGCAAGTATGACCTAAATTCAAGATTCTGCACACAGCTTGTAACATGRACTTGTAGAGTTATGGGTCCCTCATCTGCTCTGCCACAGGGCACTGCCACTCAGGGGGGCGGGACACGGGAGTTGACTATGCTTAACCCACACCTTTGAGGTCAGGTGCTGAGCCTTAGGGAAGTCCCCCGAGACTGCTGCAGGGGTAGKGAAGCATAGTCTGAGGCATGGKACAGCTGGGGATGGTTCAGAGGTCCCAAGCCTGTGATGAGGCTGGGACCATGGGGTACTCAGGCTTTTAGACACCTAGGAGCTGCTGGAAGTCACAGAAGAGCTCAGAATGGAGTCTGGGTTGTCAGGTTAGATCTAGGCCAGGGTGAGGGTRGGAAGGGTAGGGGGTGGAGACAAGAGCTCTGGCTGGTCCCATGATTAGAGTCTTTGGCTTGATGGATGCAGGCTTGAGTTTGGTGAATAGACAGCTAAGTGACAGCCTTCTCCCAAGGTGGATCTCCATGAAAAGGTTTTAAAGCATTTGCTGTCATGGTGGAAAGTGGATGTGTAAAACCATAACCCCCTTCTCAGGCTGGGCCTGAGATTAAATACCTTCTGCAGGGAGGAATGTCTGGGAGTGAAAGCTTGCTGGCTAAGTCCTTCAGGCCTCTATGTATCTCCTTAAAAAGGAGATCTCTGTCTTGATCCTTTGTGACCATAGATTACATCCTCTACTTGTGGAGGGGCTTGGGGTGTTACTCTTATGTAACTAATGGCCACGAATCTATGAAGGACTTTGGCTAGTGACAGGGCCCTGGTTCCKGTGAGCARACAAAGCTCCTATTGTCCCTTCACGGTTTCTGGGGCTTCYAGCCTTTGCTCAGCAGTGGACCACATTACCTTTCAGGGTCCCACATGGACTCTCCACATAATGTAAGGTTACATGTACTTCTGTAATTTGTGTTCCTTWCTACATCATGGTATGTTCAGATCCTATTATTAATGTGCATGTTGAAGAGTCAGGACAAAAATGGTAGCATAGATTCTCAGTGTGTTTAATGGACAAGTCTACATGGTGATGATCTTTTGTGACATTTTGTATATGCTTTTAGATTTGAACTTGAAGTTCTGCTTCTAGGATTCTGTATGAACCTGAACACGTTTCATAAGTGTTCTGAAAAGTGTTTACTAATAAAATTGAATGTTTTATAGGTTGATAAACACGAATTAATATACATAGGTTACTTGTTTGAGTTTGTGAAATTCTTATTATAATTATATTTTTATAAAATTACTGCTTGAAAACAAAACACTACATACCTTTAACAACATATCAAAACAGTGTCTGTTTATGGAACTTTATGCAACATGGATCTTCTGATGTTCACACTTGGGAACTTTGTCCAYTTGTTTTTATAGGTTTTACCACAACTTATTTGAGCTTTCCTACTGAAAGTAACTTTTGCATTCTTGATATTTTGAAAAATAGAGCAAAAGCTAATATAACATTCTATGCAAGTGTTAACTTTTGCTAAAAGTAAAACACTAAAAGAATAATTATTTTGGCAAGAAAAAATGCATGTATATAAATTTTTGAAAAATATCAATTGTCCTTAAAGAAAATAAAATATCTCATAACCTACTTATGTAAAGAAACATAAGTCAAATTTGTCAAAATTAACTGGATTCTGACTAACCTTTTGTTTAAAACTATTTGTAAAAGAACTTGAAGCTCAGAATAACCTGAGCAGGCGGTAAGCCTTGTGACCTTGAGGTTTCCTCCTTTGTGGAGTTTATGATGGTAAATACTGAGTCAGAAACAATTACCCACTTCTTGGCAGTATCATTGGGAAACTTGAAATTCTGGCTTATACATCACAAAGACTTTTCTCCAAAGTATGTTTCTTCATCTGCCAAATATTTTATTTACTTTATGGTTGTGGGTGTTTCCCCATTTTCTTTGGTCTATCAGTTCAGTGCTCTCCAGARTGCCTGTATTAACCCCAGAACACTGAGTCTGGCACTTAAAATCCCTTTTGTACACCCTGGAGCCTCCTATCAGGCCCTTGTGGGTGGCTTCAAGCTASTTAACACAAGGCAGGATCCCTGTGAAGAGATGCTCAGCAGAGGAGRATTCTAGACCCAATAAAGGATGGCAARTCACTTTATGGAAATTCGCTTTTAATTATTCATTGGCAATTTGACTGCAGTCCAGCAGGTGTCCTGATAGGAAGAAAATAACTTAATAAGTGAGATGTTTTTGTTGTTGTTTTTCTTTTTGTTTTTTTTTTTTCGTCTAAAGACATATTCCACACTTTCTGTCCAATATCTACATTCAGCTTTTCATCTTGAGGTTGACATGGGAGGACTTGCTCAGGGTAAGGAGTCACAGTAAAGATGCCATTCATTCACTGAGACACTCACTAACTCATTCAAATGAGTTTTCCCTTTTGCTAGAGAGTTGCTCATGAAATGAGAAAACGATACTTTATAAAAAGGAAAAAAATTGTAAAAGAATCGAATATGAGGTCATGGGGTCATATTTCAACCTTACTTCTCCACTTGTCCCATAGGATAGAGAAAATGTGGTATTAAGGAAAAAAAATGCGAGCTGACTGAGATTTGAACTGAAATGCCACCAGTTATTGGCKGTTTGACCTCAGAAAAATGAATTAACCTCTCTGAACCTCAATTTCTTCATGTGCAAATATTGAGATATTAGAATATTGAATGATGAGTAAAACTGGATTCTGGAGACTTGGAAAATTTCTTTGCTTTACATAAATCATAAAGAATATGATCATTATGCAGCAAACTGCCTTTCAAAGTGTTTTAGGAAGCTTATCAACTATCAGGGGAGGAAACATTTGGCATTTAACAAATRGTGTGCAGGCCTCTTTAAATAAAGTTTCATCAGGGATAGTTGGAACAATGAGTCAAGATTATCATGCTTGCTACAGTAGGTAAACCTTCTTGAATTGATTGGCTGAAAATCAGGTTTTGGGTACATCGAAACTAACCCTTTCCCTTTAATTTTTTTTAAGTCACCGTGACCATCAATGTGTAAGACTGCATGAATGTGAATCATCTTTACATGCTTCAATTTGTCTCCTAATATGACTAATTTAATCATTATACACCAGTATTGAAGATATTGAAATTCTTTTTATTAATTATTGAATGTATATATTTGAATAAAAGACAAAATAGAGAATAATAATTTAAGACTTTGTATATAGATTTAATTCACCTTTTCCCTAGCAATTAGACAAAGACAATTACATTTTTCTTCTCCCTTTTCTTCTGCATCCTTTTCTTTTACAGTGGGACTTTTCCATATAGATTAAAATATGTTGATAAAATGTAAGAAAAACAGAATATACCAAAGTAAGCTGATACTGTTGAAATTTTATATTCAGTTCTGTTCATGATATAACTTCTTATCATTTCAATATGATCATTCAACATTATACTATCACAGAATATGATTTGCAAGGGTGAAAAATGTTCCTGTTCTGTCAAACTTATATCAAGGACAGAGAGGCATTTGCTTCTATTCCACATTGACAAAATCTCATGCATGATGAACTGAAAGTGAAGCACAAGCACAGAGAGAGTAATTCAGTGTGAATACTGAAAAAGAGTAAAATATAGTTTCTTCACCAAACYATGAGAATCTGTGTGGTATCCTTTATTTAGTCAGAGTAACATCTCTACATGTCTTAAGTAAAGAATAACAGGTTAAGATACCGTTACGTCTCTTTGTTTTTCTTCCTTTCTTATTAAAAATATTTTTTACGGAAAGATCTTATATTTTCCAGGCTGGCTCTGAGAATGAGCTTGATATCCTGGTGCTGTTTTGATATGATTTTATGTGCATACATATGTGTGTGCATGTACATCTGTGTGTATGTGTGTGTATGTATGTATATATCCAATGTTTATGCATGACCCTGCAGACGTCAGGAAGATGAAGATTCCCCTGGAACTGGAGTTACAGGAGATTGTGAACTGTGCTCTGGATTCTGGGAATTGAACCCAGGTCTGCTTAGAAAAGCAGTAAGAGCTCTTAAACACTTAATCAGCTCTGCAGTCAGGAAGATATTTTATTTTCTATTTGGAATCTTTAAGATTCCAAAATTTTTCTCTTTGGAGAACAGGCAGGAGGAGGGCTTCTGACCTGTGCCCCTTCTGACATGGGGAGAATCCTACTTCCTAATACTCTCTGGAGAACAGGCAGGAGCAGGACATCTGGTAAGAAATACCCCACACCCCTAGAAGCCCAGAGATCCTCTGGGACCCACTACCCAGCAACCTCCAGATCACCACTCTCTTTCTGTCCCTTCTACCCCTCCCTCCTCCTGCCACCACCACCCCTTTCCATCTGATGTGATAGACCTACACCATTTCTGACACATGGAGAATCCTACTTCCTGATACTCTCTGAAGAACATGCAGGAGCAGGGCATCTGAGGCCCAGAGCTGCTCTGTGTCCCACTACTCAGCAACCTCCAGAWCACCAGGTCATAGGAGAACTGGCACCAGTAGGAAATTTGAACTGGTAGAARCGGGACATTCGAGAACCAGCATCAGCAGGGCATTCTAGATCCGGCAGCAGCAGAACATTTGAGAAATAGTAGTCAGCAGGTCATTTGACCCTTGACAAGTCTGCCAGAGGGGAGACCCCATAACCTGATACTTCCTGGAGAACTAGCTGTTTGCAGGAAATTGGAGAGAAAGGGAATCCCAGAAGTACAGAAACACAGGCCTGCAGGACAGAGAAGATAGAGCTAGCAAGACCAGCTAACACTGGAGATAATGAGATGGCCAAAGGCAAAGGCAAGATCATTACCAACAGAAACCAACAACAATAGATACTGTGTAAATTCAAAAAATCATCAGATCTTACTACAAGAGTTTATACTCAACAAAGTTTGAAAATCTGGATGAAATGGACAACTTTCTAGATAAATACCAGGTGCCAATGTTAAAATGGGATTAGATAAACCATCTAAATAGTTCCATAAGTCCTGAGGAAATAGAAGCAGTCATTGATAGTCTCCCATCAAATAAAACCCAGGACCAGATTGGTTTAGTGGGGAATTCTATCATATCTTCAAGAAGAGTTAATACTGATACTCTTCAAACTATTCCATGAAATGGAAACTCAAGGAATACTACCCAACTCATTCTATGAAGCCACAATAATGTTTATACCTAAACCAAACAAAGACCAAAGAAGGAAGGAGAACTTCAGAACAATCTCCCTCATGAACATTGATGCAAAATACTGAACAAAATTCTGGCCAACCGAATCCAAGAATGCATCAACATGGATGCAGAATATAATTCACCATGATCATGTAGGCTTCATCCCAGGGATGCAGGGATGGTTCAATATAAGGAAATCCTTCGATGTAATCCACTACATAAGCAAACTAAAGGAAAAAAAAACACATGGTCATTTCTTTAGATGCTGAAAAGGCTTTTGAAAAAATCCAGCATCCCTTCATGATAAAAGTCTTGGAGAGATCAGGAATTCAAAGCCTGTACCTCAACATAGTAAAATCAATATGCTGGAAACCAGTAGCCAGAAGTCAAAATATCACTATTTGCAGATGATATGATAGTATACTTAAGCGACCCCAAGACTTCCACCAGAGAACTCATAAAGCTGATRAACAACTTCAGCAAATAAAATTAACTCAAGCAAATCAGTAGCCTTCCTCTACTAAAAGGATAAACAAGAAGAGAAAGATACTAGGGAAATGACACCCTTCACAATAGCCCCAAATAATATTTCATACCTAGGTGTGACCCTAACAAAGCAG
>BDUI01004010.1:55112-65727 GCA_002335545.1 Apodemus speciosus
ACCTCTTAACAGTGCCACTCTCTATGGGCCAACCATTCAAACAAATGAATCTATTGGTGCCATTCTTTTTCAAACCACTGTATTTTCTTACTTTGTTATTGTGCCTAAGATAATTAGTTGTAACTTGGTATCTAAATGCAGCCTCAAAGCAGTATTCCTTAGGAGCATAAGATCTAGCAAGGTGTACTACAAATTTGCTAGAAAGTTGTCTAGAATTGGATTACAATAGGAAAACATCTTTATTCAATTTTCTTTTCCAATCAAATTCACTTTTTTCTTCCTATGCCTATTCTATCGTTATATATCAAATCAAGCCTTTGAGAAAACCCTTACTTGCTAATGGGGTATTAATTTTATATTTGCTTCTGAAAGAAATACAGAAAATAAGACAATGCAATGAATATTCTTAATTGAATTGGATCATGCACATAAATACTATATGCATGAATCCAATATATGCCCAACTCACATCTTCATATTTGTCATATACACAACCATTCCCTGTAAAGAAAATCATTTGCTCGGGACATCTGAGAGATGGATTTTTTATGATTTGCATTGCCATAAAGGGATAGTAAATGCTGAAATGATCTATCATATTAATTACCCTTTCTGAATGCTATGACAACAATACCTGACAAGAAGCAAGTTGAGGGAGGAAGGTTTTCCTTTRGCTTACAGTTTGAAGAATACAGTCCAACTTGCTAGGAAAAACTTCATAGTAGGAAGGTGAGGCAGGTGGTCCATAAATCTGGGAGTAGACAGGAAGTAGGGTTGCARGTCAAACCTCAAGCCAACCAGTAGCGATCTACTTCCTCAAGTGAGATTCTGCATCCTACAAAAACAAAGAAACAAACAAAAACAAAACAAAAAACCATCACTAGCTGAGGATCAAGTGCTCAAACAAATGAACCCAAAGTAGAAGGGGTTGGGTGGGGGGATATCCTATTTTGATTCAGTGTCAGTGAGAGTGATTCAGTCTGAAACTGGAATAGCATTATCAATTTAAATTAGTTCAGACATGAGTAAATAAAGCATTTAATACTTTTAGTGAACSTGTTATTACTTTAGAACATTTATAGTGTTTTCCGTCAAGAGATTTTGTCATTCTTTTTGATATGTATTCATTGAAGAGAAAAGAACTGAATTATTTTTCTGTTGATATCTTGGCCTATGTTCAGTCCCTTGGGTTATTTTAAATACAACTGTACACTTTCCAGTCCTTGGCCAARATCCAAGYAAATGCACACTGGAGGGCTGCAAGATRTATCATATTCTTGCTTTATTTAACAATCATTCCTAATGGTTTGATTATGARAGGTAAAATTTAAAAYATCTTGTCAAGTACCTTCTATGCCTATTATTAAAAATATATTCATATTTCAGAGTAAATTCAAGCCATATGTTCTTATTTGCTCCCATTTATCACATTAAACTACTGCTTTGCAAGAGGGGATCAATACCCAAGGAACCACAGAGGCTCTATTAAAAATAGCTTCCTATATTTCTTCTTTCAGAATAGAGTGATACTTTTTCTCCCTAGCTGCCAGGATGGAGCACACCTGAAAGAGTTTATATTTAACCCAAGTTCAGACCTCATGAAACACAGATTATTTCTAGACTTGGCCAGTTTTATTTGCTTGACTGAGGTCTGTGTTAGAAGTTAAATACTGCCATGAATTTGTTTGGGCCATTTTCTTCCATAATCCCAAAGATTTAAATGAGTATAAGACTGCATATCAAGCCTCATTTATCTGAGTATTTTAAAACTGTGCCAAAATAAAAGCTAATCATTTGGTAATCATTTTTAATCAGTATGCACAGAAGAGCGGCGGCAGCAGTGAAGCAGTTGCTCCATGTTTGCTGACAAAATATTTAATCCAAACATTTAATTTCAATCTGCCACTGTTCTCAGTCAGGATAATTACTTTAAGCAAATACCACATTGGAGAAAATGGTCTCAGGCACTGAAATGTAAATAATACAATATAATCATCATCACACTCAAATTCATATACTATAATTTATTTGGATCAATTTCATAAACATAGGTATAATCAATGTTTAAATTGTTGTAAACATACAGATATAAGCCATASTTAGAAAGAGTTCGTTTTCTTACTCTCGTTGGCTGTATGTACCCAGATTAGAGCTGTTTAACAGAGGGAAATAAAGTGAACCTTTAGGTCATGCTAATAGGTATGGAGGAAATGACTTTTATCCTTGTTGTTAAATGTCAAATTCAGACAAAGTAGTTAATCTATAAAAATTGGCAAAATAACTTATCCAATATGCATTTGTAAATGAGCTAAATACATTGAAAACGATAGGGCCTAGAAGTACATATGCACGAATATGATATGTTTTAAGTAAATGTTTCTAGAACTATTACAAAAACAGATACTGTCTGCCCTGAAACCGATTAGTATGAACACAGTGTTCTCTGACTTTTCACAAACAAGAACCTGTTTAATATAACAAAATGAAAAGAAATACTGTAACCTTAAACAAGCTCTTTACTTTACCTTAATAACCTCAGCATTTACAAAGTGACTGAGTTCTCCAAGGTGAGGGTTACAAAATGTGGCCGTTATCTGCTGCCTGGGACAGCCATGCTGAATCTCTCCTACCCACCAACCCCTTTCTGCCAATCATCAGGATATTTTCCACAGCAAAGAGTCAACTGTTGCACTTGAATAACAACACATCCCTGTGGCAGGATTTTTCCCTGTCCAATTACCTTAGCGCAGAGGAGGTCTGTGATTGGACAGGGAAAAGGGAGGTGGAGCTAAGAGTTGCAGAGAGAAGAGGGAGGGTTTCAGGGTAGGAGGAGAAGGAAGATGGCTGCAGATGTGAACCTGTATGGTGTTTACCAGCCACAAATAGTGGTGGTATCATAAGGTTAGATTAATTGGGATAAAGCTTTTATCATTATCAATTGGCTCTGAAATTATGGTATTGGAATCTTGTGATACTATGCCATTGATATATAAATCTGACAGGTTAGTTAAGCTTTAGGAGTCTTGATTCCAGTGAGTACTGTGATGTGCAACCCTGAGGTTGGCGGTTCCATTTAGTACTGGAATGGGGGATGGAAGAGTACTTGGGTTTATGTCTGAGGAAGAACTAGCAGTGCCAGGGACAAGCAAATGAGAGCTGGCAACACAGTGATAGGACACAGCAGGGGATAGCTGGAGAGAGCTGCTGGTGGCAGCAAAGGCACAGGAGTATGGGCCGGCCCCTTGGAGAATTGGTGAGCTCCTTTTCTAATATTTCCCACAATATAGCCCCACTTCTCAGCAAATATAAAATGTAATTGAATAAGTCCNATCTTGTCAAGTACCTTCTATGCCTATTATTAAAAATATATTCATATTTCAGAGTAAATTCAAGCCATATGTTCTTATTTGCTCCCATTTATCACATTAAACTACTGCTTTGCAAGAGGGGATCAATACCCAAGGAACCACAGAGGCTCTATTAAAAATAGCTTCCTATATTTCTTCTTTCAGAATAGAGTGATACTTTTTCTCCCTAGCTGCCAGGATGGAGCACACCTGAAAGAGTTTATATTTAACCCAAGTTCAGACCTCATGAAACACAGATTATTTCTAGACTTGGCCAGTTTTATTTGCTTGACTGAGGTCTGTGTTAGAAGTTAAATACTGCCATGAATTTGTTTGGGCCATTTTCTTCCATAATCCCAAAGATTTAAATGAGTATAAGACTGCATATCAAGCCTCATTTATCTGAGTATTTTAAAACTGTGCCAAAATAAAAGCTAATCATTTGGTAATCATTTTTAATCAGTATGCACAGAAGAGCGGCGGCAGCAGTGAAGCAGTTGCTCCATGTTTGCTGACAAAATATTTAATCCAAACATTTAATTTCAATCTGCCACTGTTCTCAGTCAGGATAATTACTTTAAGCAAATACCACATTGGAGAAAATGGTCTCAGGCACTGAAATGTAAATAATACAATATAATCATCATCACACTCAAATTCATATACTATAATTTATTTGGATCAATTTCATAAACATAGGTATAATCAATGTTTAAATTGTTGTAAACATACAGATATAAGCCATASTTAGAAAGAGTTCGTTTTCTTACTCTCGTTGGCTGTATGTACCCAGATTAGAGCTGTTTAACAGAGGGAAATAAAGTGAACCTTTAGGTCATGCTAATAGGTATGGAGGAAATGACTTTTATCCTTGTTGTTAAATGTCAAATTCAGACAAAGTAGTTAATCTATAAAAATTGGCAAAATAACTTATCCAATATGCATTTGTAAATGAGCTAAATACATTGAAAACGATAGGGCCTAGAAGTACATATGCACGAATATGATATGTTTTAAGTAAATGTTTCTAGAACTATTACAAAAACAGATACTGTCTGCCCTGAAACCGATTTGTATGAACACAGTGTTCTCTGACTTTTTACAAACAAGAACCTGTTTAATATAACAAAATGAAAAGAAATACTGTAACCTTAAACAAGCTCTTTACTTTACCTTAATAACCTCAGCATTTACAAAGTGACTGAGTTCTCCAAGGTGAGGGTTACAAAATGTGACCGTTATCTGCTGCCTGAGACAGCCATGCTGAATCTCTCCTACCCACCAACCCCTTTCTGCCAATCATCAGGATGTTTTCCACAGCAAAGAGCCAACTGTTGCACTTGAATAAGACTACATCTCTGTTGCAGGATTTTTCCCTGTCCAATTACCTTAACGCAGAGGAGGTCTGTGATTGGACAGGGAAAAGGGAGGTGGAGCTAAGAGTTGAGAGAAGAGGGAGGGTTTCAGGGTAGGAGGAGAAGGAAGATGGCTGCAGATGTGGACCTGCATGGTGTTTACCAGCCACAAGCAGTTGTGGTATCATAAGGTTAGATTAATTGGGATAAAGCTTTTATCATTATGAATTGGCTCTGAAATTATGGTATTGGAATCTTGTAAATTGTGATACTATGCTATTGATATATAAACCTGACCGGTTAGTTAAGCTTTAGGAGTCTTGATTCCACTGAGTATTGTGATGTGCAACCCTGAGGTTGGCGGTTCCATTTAGTACTGGAATGGGGGATGGAAGACTACTTGGGTTTATGTCTGAGGAAGAACTAGCAGTGCCAGGGACAAGCAAATGAGAACTGGCAACACAGTGATAGGACACAGCAGGGGATAGCTGGAGAGAGCTGCTGGTGGCAGCAAAGGCACAGGAGTATGGGCCGGCCCCTTGGAGAATTGGTGAGCTCCTTTTCTAATATTTCCCACAATATAGCCCCACTTCTCAGCAAATATAAAAGGTAATTGAATAAGTCCAGCTCTCAGGAGAGAGCTCTCTGGACCACTCAAATGAGKTCCTTTAAACTAAAATAATGATTAAAAATAATTGTTTAATTACTTAAAGGACATTTTCAAGACATCATAGGTGCAGACAAACAAGGATTTTAGTTGAAATAAAAGTTTAGTTTGTCATGTGCTGTAYATTCTTAAATGTATGGATATAAACAGGGGAATTTAACCTACCCTTTGTACCTTGTACATTTTTTTATAATTTCCCATATTAAAAATTGTAATGTCTATTGTTATGTTTAAAGTTAACCACAGACCCCAATAATAGATGAGCTTATCTTCATAAATACCTGTGGTATACAAATAAGTAAATATYGGTATACATCTTTTAACTCTAGACTACAAGCTCATCARTTTTTCCACAATTAACTACTTTCCAGAAGTTTAATTCTATTGTGCTTCAGAGCATAACTTAAGGTGTCACACTGCACTTCCTTGTCAATCTCTGAATACCCCTTCAATTTGGAGCTATTTATCAATCCTTTGTATTCTTTTAAATTAATCATTTTATTCATTTACATTTCAAATGATATCCCCCTTCCTGGTTACCTCTCCACAAACCCCTCATCCCATTCCCCTCTGACTCTATGAGGGTGCTCTTCCACCCACTCACTCACTCCCACACCATTCTAGCATTCCCCTATGCTGGTGAATTAAGCCTCCACAGGACCAAGGGCCTCCCTATCCTCCCACTGGTGTCAGATAAGGCCACTACCTGCTACATATGTATCTGGAGCCCTCCATGTGTGCTCTTTGGTTGGTGGTTTAGTCTCTGGGAGCTCTGGGTGGAGCAGTTAGTTGATACTATTTTTCCTATGGGGTTGTAATCCCCTTCAGCTCTTTCAGTCCTTCCTCTAGCTCTTTCATTGGAGTCCCTGGGCTCAGTCTGATGGCTGGCTGTGAGTACCTGCATCTGTATTAATCAGGTGTTGGCAGAACCTCTTAGGGGACAGCCATACCAGGCTCCTATCAACAAGTACTTCTTGGCATCAGCAATATTTGGGGGTTTGGTGTCTGCAGATGTATTGGATCTCTAGGTGGGATGGTTTCTGGATGGCCTTTCCTTCAGTCTCTGCTCACTTTTTTTGTCCATATCTTTCCTTTAGACAGGAACAATTCAGGATTAAAATTTTTGAGTTGGGTGTGTGGCCCCATACCTCAACTGGAGGGCATTCCTATCCACTGGAGGTGGTCTCTACATGTTCTATCTCCACTTTGTTGGGTATTTCCATTACTGTCATCCCTGTTGTTTCCTGGGAGCCTCTTGCTTCTCTGGAATCTGGGACTTTCAAGTGGCTAAATCCACTATCCCATCCCCTACTGCTAGATGTTTCTATTCAACTTTCTCAGTGTGGAGGGCTACTATGTTAGGAGTGTTATTTATTTATTTATTTATTTACCCACTTTACTACCCAATATCATCCCTTCTTCCCCTCCCAGTGCCCCCTTATGCAAGTGTCAGCCACCCTGTAGTGGCTATTTTTGGTTGTCAAGTTGACTATATATGGAATGAACTAGAATCCAGAATTGGAAGGCTCACCTGTGATCCTAATCTGGAGGCTGGGAGATATAAGTTTCTGACCTGGATCCTGGCTTGGAGATCTTGAGGCATAATGACTGTGAATTCCAAAAGATTAAGACTAGATTTCTGAGTTCAAGGTCATCTGGGACAAAGTAAGTCCCCCACACCTTTAATCTTGGCCACATCTTCTGTTGGATACATATATAAGGACATTGGAAGAAGGAATATTCACTTTCTCTTCTTTGCCTGCTTGCCTTGTGGGACTGAGCATCTGCTAAATCCTTGGACTTCCACTCACAGTTGCTGCTGACCATCGTTGGGAGTTGGACTACAGAGAGTAAGTCATCAACAAATTTCCTTACTATATAGATTACCCATAAGCTCTGTGGCTCTGGAGAACCCTGACTAATACAAACTCTGACAATAAAGTCCCTGTGAGACTAGGTGCATCCTCTCTTACTAAGGCTAGACAAGGCTGTCCATTTAGAGACACAGGATGCAAAGGCAGGCTGACAGGCAGCCAACTGACTCAAGAACCCCTGCTACATTTGTTGGGGGACCTGTATGAAGACTGAGCTGCTCATCTGATACATATTATCAGGGAGCCTAGGTCCATCCCACACTTGAACTTTGGTTGGTAATTCAGTCTCTAGAAGCCTCCAAGATTAGTCCAGATTAGTTGACTCTGTTGGTGTTCCTATATAGTCCCTCTCCTCTTGATTCCCTCAATCCTTCTCCCACCCTTCTGTAAGACTCCGTGAACTCCATCTGATGTTTGGGTATGGGTGTCTGCATCTCTTTCAATAGACTGCTGGGTGGAGCCACTCAGAGGACAGTTATGCTACATCCTGTCTGCAAGCATAACAGAGTATCATTAATAGTGTGAGGAATTGGTTCTAACCCATAGGATAGATCTCAACTTGCGGGAGTCATTGATTGGTCATTTCCTCAGTCTCTGCTCTCTCTTTGTCCCTGAATATCTTGTAGGCAGGACATATTTTGGGTGGAAGCTTTTATGGGTGAGTTGTTGTCCTTATCCCTCCACTAGGAGTCCTGAATTGCTACAGGAAGGGGCCATGTCAGCATCCATATCACCCATTACTAGGAGTCTCAGCTAGTCACCCTCATAGACGCTCTGGGGCCTCTCTGCTTCCCAGGTCTATGGCATGTCCTAGAGATTGCCACTCCTACTGCCTAGCTCCCTTCTTTCTCTCCTGATATCTCTACATATGATCTCCCCCAGACGCCCACCACACACATGCACACTTTGCTTCCCATCCCCTTTTCCTCCTAGTTCCCTCCTTTGTTTTGTTTCCCCTTCTGAGAAAGATTCAACCATCCTCYATTGGGCCCTCCTTGTTATTTAGCTTTTTTGGGTCTGTTGATTATAAAATGGTTATCTTGTACTTTATGGCTAATTTCCACTTATAAGTAAGTACATACTAGTCCTTTTGGGTCTGGGCTACCGCACTAGGGGAGACTTGAGGTAGAACTATTCCCACTCTTCTGAGAAACCATGATATTGATTTCCAAGATGCTTGTACAAGTTTTCACTCACACCAGCAGYGGAGGAATGTTCCTCTTGCTTCACAACCTAGATGGCATGTGCTGTCCTTTGAATTTTTTTATCTTAACCTTCTGCAGGATATAAGATAGAATCTCAGGATCATTTTGATTTGCATTTGCAAATTACTTTGAACATTTCTTTAGGTACTTTTGATATTCCTCTGTTGAGAATTCTGTTTAGTTCTGCACACCATTTTTCAATTGAATTATTTGGATTGTTGGTGTCTAAATTCTCGAGTTCTTTCCATATTTTAGATATTAGCCCTTTCTCAGATTAGGATTAGTGAAGATCATTTCCCAACATGTAGGCTGTCATTTTGTCTGAATGACAGTGTCCTTTGACTTACAGAAGCTTTTAAGTATCACGAGAGCCCATTTATTAATTCTTAGTACCTGAGCCATTGGTATTCTGTTCAGGAATCTGTCGCCTCTCCTGACAAGTTCAAGGCTTTTCCCCACTTTCTGTTATATTAGATTTAGTGAATCTGGTTTTACATTGAGGCTTTTGATCCTTTTGGACTTGAGCTTTGTGCAGGGTAATAAATATGAATCTACTTGCATTCTTCGACGTGCAAGCAGCCAATTAGACCAGCACCATTTGTTGAAGATGTTCTCCCTGTTCCATTGTATGGTTTTGGCTTCTTAGTCAAAAATCATGTGTCCATAGGTGTGTGAGTTTATTTCTGGGTCTTCAATATGATTCCATTGATCTACTTGTCTGTTTCTATATTAGTTCCATGCAGTTTTTAGTACTATTTCTCTGTAGTACAACTTGAAGTCAGGGATAGTGATACCTCTAGAAGATCTTCTTTGTTGTTGTTCAGGATTAATTTAGCTCTTCTGGGTTTTTCATTTTCCATATGAAGTTTATTGTAGCAGGATAACTGGACTCTGGTAGTGCCACATTGCCCTAGGTCTTGTTGATTGTCTTCTTATGTTGTCCCTTAGATTTCTGTTTTTCCTTGGTGTTAGCTAGATGATCGGATGGCAGCAGGACTTCTCAGAAATGTATGGCCATGAGTCAGACAATTGAGGTCAAGGTACCTGACTCTGCTGGATGTGCCTCTGGCAGACCCCACTCTGCAGACTATGTCCTAGTGGGACTCAACTGGGATGGATGACAGTTCTGACTGGGCCAGGATTGGTGGAACGCGGTTCCAAGCTGGTTAGTCTTCGGGTTCCCGAAGGGTTCACTCCTGTTTGTGCCTCCATAATACTTGAACATGTCCCCCCTTTCCCCTCCCTGTTTCCTCGTCCGCACATGTCCCTCCTTTCTTCTGCCTTCTGTGATTGCTTTCTTCTCCCTCCCAAGTGGGATTGAAGCTTGTTAACCTTCTTGAGTTCTGTGGATTGTACTCCAGGTATTCTGTACATTTTTGGATACTATCCACTTATTAGTGAGTACTTATCATGCATGTCCTTTGGGTATGAGTTACCTCACTCAGTATGATATTTTATAGCTCCATCCATTTCCCTGCAAAAATAGTGATGTCTGCATTCCTAATAGCTGAATAGTATTCCCTTGTGTAAGTGAATCACATTTTCTGTATCGATTTTTCTGTTGTAGGACATATGGGTTGTTTTCAGCTTCTGGCTATCACAAATAAGGCCACCATGGACATAGTGGAACACTGCCATGCCTTCTTCTCAGCCCCTCATAGAACCTTCTCCAAAATYGATCATGTAATCGGTTACAAAGCAAGCTTCAACAGAAACAAGAAGATTGAAATAACCCAGTGCATCTGATCAGAGCTCCATGGACTAAAGCTGGCCTTCAACAAGGACAGCAACAGAAAGCCTACATATTCACAGAAGCTGGAAAACTCTCTATTCATGGATCACTTTGTCAGGGAAAAAAAGAAAGAAATTAGAAATAGACCTACCTGAAGACCCAGCTCTTCCACTCATGAGCATATAACCAAAAGATGCCCCACCATGCCACAGGGAAGCAGGGTGGTCTTGGGATCCTCACGTGTCCTCCAGACTGAAGAGTAAGCCCTGAGCTAGACAGTGAGTGGTACTTTTGGGGTATTTTCTAATTGTAGTTTTTCCCTCTCATATTCATCAGTCAGAACTGATTTACACATTCAACTGGTGGAGAATTAATACACCCCTTTGAAGAATATTCACTACTTAGCTAGTTTTTCCCTACCTGTGAATCTTGTAA
>BDUI01004010.1:88705-99779 GCA_002335545.1 Apodemus speciosus
GAGGATGCTCCCCACCCACCCACACTCTCCTGCCTCACTCCTCTAGCACCTCCCTACTCTGAGGCACTGACACAATCTTTAATGTTATTGGTAAATGTTGAGAAATTGAAGTAGAGAGATCTTAGGTTACCTAAAAGTTAAAAACTTATATGACTTATGTAACTGCAGAAAAGTATCTAAACAAACTCAAAAAGAAATYCAACATCCTAACTTTTTAGTTGTTTTATAACCTTACGGGATATTTGACAAATTCATTGCCATTGAAAGAGGCTTTACATTTCACCTCAATGAAAAGTAACTTAATATCTGTCCATGTATGTTKTGTATAAAGAAGACAATGCACAGCTGAAATATATATTAGAAAAAAAGTGAAACATAACTTCAGTCAGTTCTGGAAAATTAATGAAAGYATGTTAGCAATGCCCCAAATTCCTGCTGTTTAATAAAAGTATATATCTTCACCCTAATAACATTAATTAAACTTTTGTCAACTTGAAAGAATATGCTGATATAAAATCAGAGATTAAGGCTTTGGAACCAGTGACATAGGCTATGCAGAAAGAGGCAAAGGAAAAAATTTAGATTTTAAAGAAATAGTCTGTATTAAAATAAATAATGAAAAGATATATTTTTTTAGAATTTTAGCACATCTGATAAAGTTAGTTCGTATGTTTTAATGCTAAAAAATAAGGAACAAAATTTAAAAAATAAAACAGGCTGGGTTGTAGCTCAATGGTAGAGTACTTGTCTGAAATGTAGAAGTCCTTAGGCTCAATTTCCACCTATGAAAAATTAGGCAAATAAATAAGAACAAAGTAAATATGCACTAGTAGCAATAATAATAAAGTTTAGATTGTCTGAGAATTCTAGAAGCTACATGACAACATCCTAATACAGCACCAGAAACACAGAGAGAAATCTGGGACCCAAGAATAGTATCTTTTCGATACTCATGATGATATTTATTTGACTGTTTTGGTATTGTTTAGTTTTGTCAAGATAGCAAAGATAGCCTGGAGTAGTGGCTCACTCCTGTCATCTAAGCTGTTGCTAGCAAAACGAGAAGAATAAGAGTTCTAGGGCMAGACAGTGAGTTGCACGCAAGTCAGGAGTACATGGCAGGATTCTGCCTCAGAAAGAGGAAGACAAAGGAGATGAAAGGAAGAGGARCAGGAGGAGGMTGGGGGAGRAGGAGRAGGAAGAGGAGGAGAAGAAGAAAGAAAGAAGGAAAGAAACATCTACAAAGGGTGATTTGATTTCAGTGTTATGTATATGGTTAGGATACAATCTCTGTCCTTTAAAAGGGCAAGACATTGCTAGYCTTAGAAACAACATGAAGGGAAAGTATCATTCAGTTAGTACTCTAATTCTAGAAAGTTCTGAGCAGCAGATTAAAGAAGTCCTCAAAACTTTCATGCAGAAGCAGGCCATCTAGCTTTGAAGAAACGTCCAGTGTGGGCCATCAGAAAAGATATTGCCAGCCGAAAGCTAAGGAAGCAGAGGTAATATAGAAGGAAGACAGATCATTCTCTCCAGAATAGGGTTTCACGTTCACTCAGTAATATTGCAGCTAAACCTTGAGCCTTATGCTTCTTAATCTGGATCCTCAATCTACATTATCAAAAGTTAACTAGTGCTATGTGACAGGCCTCCACTAAATTGAGTGGGTTGTAATAATAACCAATTTTCAACTCACTGTTATGGGCGAGAATACAAACTTGGCTCTGGGGCTGATCCTTCTGCTTTGGGCCAACTTTCAATGAGGTTGCTGGKATTGCTCAGCAATTTGCCATCAGCCACAGGTCAACAAGAGTCTGGTGTGACTAGAACGGCTCCAACTGGGATAATTCATCTCTATTCACCATGCCTCTTGTCCTCCAGCAGGCTAATCCTGGCCCATTCCCATGACAGCTGGAACAGCGTTCAGGAGAGCCATTAAGAAGCCCTGACTCTACCCTGGCAAGCTGTCACTTCTGTCGCATAGGACAAAACAAGTCCTATGGCCAATCTAGAGTCAAGAGATAGGAAATGGAGTTAACCTCTCGGAGTAGCTGCAACACACCCTCARATAAAGAATGTAGATGCAGAGGGCAATACTGAATTTGGGGCAATTCTAATCAGCCTAGCATACATTCAGGGTAGAAAGGAGAGCAGTTTTATATGTTTTTAGAAACAGTTTATTTTTGTGAGGTAGATGCTAGCCTAAAGAATGTATATGATCACATTAACATTTATCACAAACACAAACCCAGTCAATGCTCTTTATCTCAGGAAATCAGCTCTGCTCTTGTCTTCATTTCACAGCGAATTTCTACCCAGTCTCTGGCAGAGCTGCATTGGACTGAGCATAGAATTGTGTTTCCTTTTTTCCATTCTCTGTCTTTTAACTTCTCAACTGCCGTCACAATAAGGGGACATCATTTAATGCTAAATTACAAAGGAACTCTTSTGGGATTGCCTATTACAGCTGCCTTGATGCCAAAACTATTCAAAGTGATGAATGTTTTACACTGAATACCAAATACGCTCATAATTATCTTGCCATTTATAGAAAGTGTTGCCAATCTACCTTTGATTCTAAAGAAACYGCACATCTTTATCCACTTGAAAATAAAATCTTGTGCTCATGAGATCTACACAAAGGCCCTTTCATGTGGGTCAAAAAGGATGCTTCCCCATGCCCATTTAATATGTTTTCTCTGAAGTTCTTTATGCTGCCCTGAGGGCCATACACATAGTGGTGATGAGCATGTAACTTGCATAGCAAGCTCCCTTCCTCCAAGCCCACATCACAGCCTTCAGTGATACCGAACATACCATAATAAAGTCCTACTTTTTTGTATGCTCTACACACACAGCTAAGGTATTGCTTTGTGAACAGAGCCCAACAACACAGGCACAGTTTACCAGGAACTTAGCATTTAAACGACTTTTATCTTGACAATGACTGACATGTCTCACTGAGAATATTATATATTTAGAAGATTTTTTTGAAGGCTCCATGCTTAAGAATCACATCTCATCCCATTCAGTGAACTTCTGAACTAAGTCTTAAATGTTTAAAGAAGGGTCAGAAAGCCACCCTGCTACAAAAGCCTGCAACTTGCACCCAACTCGTATCACAGAAGAAATTCATGCATAGAATAATTTTCCTAAGTTTTCTTTCCATTAGAGAAAAAATATTCTTCTACTTTCAGCTTTGAATATTTATCACTGAAATGAGAACTTCTGCAAGAAGCAAAGTAGAAGACTCTGGGAGTTTACTCTTTATAAACTTTGAGAATTTCTTCAACCCATGCTTCTCCATTTACACAGCAGATCAGGGTAGGCTAGAATCCAATTTCAAATCAAATAACCCCCATATCGACGTGCAGGCTAGGTGACAGGGAGCRCTCATCAACGTGGTGCTTTCTGGTGGGTAATGTGCTCTGTATTGCCATTTGGCAGAAAACGCTGGAGTCAAATTGAAATAGCTTTAGAGCCTTGGTAAGAGTGGAAAAACATAATGTATGCTTGTCGTTAGTTGAAAAATACTGTGTTCAAATTAAAGGGGGTAGAGAGCTTCTGTGGTCTAGATCCTAGCCTGCACAATGACAGAGGTGTCAAGATCTTACTTAAAAGTGTTAAGATACAGCACAGCTCAGCAGCACAATTTGTAAGGAAACATGGGATCATGCACCAGGGACTGAAGATTTGCTGCCTGATATGAGCTACAGGTAGTGATAAAATATGTTTCTTCCAGATAATTACTTGCTGCTCCAGGAAAGTGGCATTTCTAAATTGATATTTCAGTGCAGTGTGTGCAGATTATATGGCACAGGTGGACGTAGCTGATTTTTTTTTGTCAAGTCATTGGGCTAGCAATCTCTCACTTGAGAAACTGAAAACTAATTTTGTTTTATGCTTACAAAGCACCTCAACTTCTCCAGAGTTAAGGAAATGCCCTCTAATATGGACATAATGAAAGATTTAGACTTCAGATGACAGAAGATAAATGTTTAACTTTTTATTTTGACTGTTTAAAAATATGGGAATATAGTCAYGTGGGATAAAGCTCTATAAATATTTAAAAATAAAGCAGTCTACCATGTAGAAATCTTCCCAACTTGATAAAGGGAAAAAACATTGATCTTCCAGGTGCTATGATCAGGAGTTTATACACATCTTATTCTATTCTTGAAACAATCTGCATTTTATCGAACGTTTTTCTAGAGGTTAAATAACTCTTCAAAGGTCTTACAGCTGGTGAATTGTGTTTTCATGTTCAGAAATTCGGACTTCAAATCTCATGTTACATCCTATCAAATTATTCCAGTGTTCTCAGTTAGAATTATTAAGMAATGTATTTCAAATTAATTATCCATGGATATATGTGATTACAAGCTACCTGCAAAGATTAATGTATAGTTATTAGGGAGGCATTTTCTGCCTTTTTTCTAATACTTTTGATAATTAAAAATCTCAGAGCCCAACTTAATGTTGCTGCTTGCTTTAGTCTTCTTGAACTCATATGCGCTTAAACTTCTCAGTTGACTGATGGGATGACCTGGGTGGTGTCACCCAGGTAGAAGAGGAGAAATGATAATTTTATTTTTTTTCTTCTATGCCTCCACTAAACCGTCTCATTTCACTTTCAGTCCTACTGTCTAATAGATTTCTTCTTGAAAAGTACTTTAATTATGTTTTGAGAATTTCATACATCCGTATAGTATATTTTGATCATATTTACCTCTACTCTTCTCTTAATACCCCCAGACCCATTTCAATACCCCACCTCCTCCCAACTCCATGTGTCTAATTTTTGTAACCCACAGAGTCAAATTTATGCTGCCCATATCCTCAGGGATATGGGACCATGCACTGGAGCACAGTCAACCTCTCAGTGGCTATACCCTCAAAGAAAATTAACTATCTCCCTCAAGTAGGGAWCAATTGTCAATAGTTCCTCAGCTGGTGGGGGAGCCTTGCACAAAATCCTGCCCTCTCCAAGCTGAAATATTGACTAGCAGGATCTTTTGCAGATAATCGTAGTCACTGTGTGTTCATAAGCTCATTGGTTCTGTAATGTCAGGAAGACACTGTTGCATCTCTGTCCTCACCACCAGCTGACTCTTCTAATCATTCTGTCCCCTTTTCTGTCATAGAGGTACAGGGGAGTCTTAGAGAGATTGGCTACATTCTCGTTCAGTATCTGTTGTGATTAATATTGTAACCAAAAACAATTTGGACAGGAAAGTATTTATTTAATCTCATGTGTTATAGTCCATCCCTAATGGAAACAAAGGAAGGAAACCACGATCAAACACTGAACAGAAACTGGAAGAATATTGCCTTTGGCTTACACCCTAGCTCATGTTCAGCCTCGTTTCCTGTATATCCCAAGCCAAGGAGATGACACTACCCACAGTAGGCTGGAACACTCTAGATCAATTATTGATCAAGAAATTGTCTCACAAGCATGCCCACAGGGTATTCTGATAGAAGCAAGTTCCTCAACAAATGTATCCTCTTCCCAAATATGTTGAATTTGAAACCACATTTAAATGTCACAAGTTGTGCTATAGATGTCCCCCTTATGGCTGAGGACTCTGCACTTTGACCTGTTGTAAGTTTCTGTTTGCACTATAGTCACTGCACGAAGAAACTTCTCTAGTGAAGTCTGAGAGCTTGACCGATTAGTTAGCCATATTTTCAATTTTTAGTTATAGACAAGACTCTGATCTTTAAATTTGCTTGATTTTACACTTGCTTGTATGCATGAACTTAATTTTTAAGCTTATTTTGTTAACTACCAAGTCTATTGTGGCTCCCTCGATCTTGTTTTAGAATCCAAATTGTGTTTTTACTTATAGGTAAAATACTATTCTCAAGTTCTCTCTAGCCTTCTAGACTCCTATGACTTCTGATTTTTTTAAGTAAGCCATCCAAACAACCAATCAAGCAACATTCACAGATAAATTATGAAGGATTTGAAATGAGCATTAGTATATGCATTCAGTGAGTATGAATTTGCTTTCTGAAGATTTCTTAGAAGTTATACCAAAGATATTAGTTATAGATGAAGACATCACATATCAGACAAAATAATGCCTTCAACTGTGTCTGTCCTTGTGGAAGCTAATATCACATTCAATAAGCAATTGGTGTGTTAATCAGACATATTTTTACTGATCTTTCTAGGTATTTGTAAATACCCCTTCTTATAATGTTCTTCTTTCATTTTTTTCAAGATAGCAGTCACTTAATAAATAGCATTCTTCAGTTTCTAAAACCATAAATTGGTTCTTAACCATTTTTCCTGTGCCCACAAACTATAGGCCTGTCTTTAGCTATGGTGGTGTTTGGGTGCTTCTTGCCTTATCAACTCTGAGTATTTAAGACATTCTGCTCTTTCCTTTTAGATGTCTCTCTTTCCATGTTTAGAATGTTTCTGTGACATTCTAGCTCTGGTTCACACTTCAAACTTAGCTATTTGCTATTTATGTTTCTGTCACTCATTTCTTAATTAAATAAATGTCTTCCTTAAGGTTCTGCCTTTGGTCTTCTATTATCAGTTATTAATTACTGTCATCCAAAAGGCAATCTCTAAGGAGATTCCTTACAATTTTTTCCTTACATCTTGGCTAGCCACTTGTCCTCTATAGTGATAGATTATYTACCTTCTAAGTCCAGCCTTACATATTTCATCTACTTGCCATCACCTAGTAGAGGCAGGTTTATAGTAGAGCCTCAGTAGGGTGCCAGGCCCAGGTGGCAACTTTTCAGTATGAGTTTTGAGAACATTGATCAAAGTGCTCACTACAAGGCTCAGTCACAGAGTCATGTTCTCAGAAATCAATGGAATGTTACACCTCAGTACAAGATGCTTCTTAATTAGTTACTTGAGATATATTGGCTATTCACTTRATAACCAAAGCCAGACAAATGGCTAGACTCAGATTCCACTTGGTAGAGCTCTACAAAGGCAATGTCCTTTAAAAATTTAAACTTTAAAAATGGAGTACAAATACAGGATACTTAAAAAGTTTGAGGTCCATTCAGACTTTTAGGAGACTGGCCATTTTCCTTTAGGAAATCCATAATCTTACATATTGGCAGCTATGTGAATGGGCGCTGGTGAGCTGTTCTTCCAGGCTCATCAATTGCATACAGCTTTGCCTGCTCCATCTCCACTGCCACTCCTCCAACTTCTAACCAGGTCTTTCAGCCCTTACTCCACATGTTTAGAACAATGCTGTACATTATTCTAAATTCCCTTCCATGTGAGCCTTCCCCTGTCCCTCTTACTCTATTATTCAATAACAAACTGTCKTAGATATATAAAGGCACTAAAGATGCAAATACCCCCATGGATAGTGACTGGCTGTGGTTTATGCTATAACAAATACTGGAGAGAAACAGTTTTAGAACAGATTTTTGCTTACATTCTCAGAGGGTTCATTAGGCTATTTCATGGTATCATGGCAATGAGCCTGTGATGAGGCAACACAGTTCACTACTTGTGAGAAGCAGGAAGACTGCTTGTCTCATGTCATCTGTGTAGCCCAGAGAGAGAGAAAACAAAGTACAAGAAAAAAAATATTCTTCAAACACACTCCCCCTACTTCTCAAATATAGAGACTTACTTCTCTAATTACTTCACACCTCCTTAAGGCACCGCTGAGTCCCATTAATAGTATCAAATTAGGACTCCATCAATAGATTMATCATTAGACTGGATCCTTGTCTTCATGATCCGATCACCTTCAAAGAAGCCCATCAACTGGCAATCTAAGTCTTAAATACCTCAGTCTTTGGCTGACATTTCAGGTTCAAACCATAGCACTGTTCTATTGTGCAAGAAACTAATCTAGAAAACTTTGCAGACAACCAATGAGAGATGCAAAAAGAATTCAAGCTTCTAGACTGAATCTTATCTGCTCAAAGTATCTCACCAAATTTGATTACAAGTGTTTTGTTTTAAGAATTAGGGAAAATTAAAATGATAATAGCACAGCTTTTTGTCTCAAACTTGTAGTGGCCTACCTTGAGATTCATCTATTGCAATTTATCATTTATTGTAATAAATAACCACTTGCAGAAAGTTTATCCAAAGAAATTCCTACACAGAAAAACTCATCTAAGTGTTGGCATTAGTCTATGAAGTGTTGTTCTCTGCTATTTTGATATATTAATATGTTTTAATATTGCTGTTACTTTAGTAGGGTTTTCTGTTCACAGAAAAGAGGGCAAGCTATTTCCTAGCAAAGACACTTGCAGCATTGTATTCAAGTTGGGTGAAAAATATGAATTTAATTGGTCATACAAACAAATTAAAAAGACTTCATTTAATCCAAGGATCTGTCTATTAGGCTGAAAATAAACATAATTTAAGCATGTAGAATATGGATTTTCTTGGTCCATTTTTTTCACACAATAAAAGAACAAGAACTCTCCTCTTCTTACCATGGGAACACTANATAACCAAAGCCAGACAAATGGCTAGACTCAGATTCCACTTGGTAGAGCTCTACAAAGGCAATGTCCTTTAAAAATTTAAACTTTAAAAATGGAGTACAAATACAGGATACTTAAAAAGTTTGAGGTCCATTCAGACTTTTAGGAGACTGGCCATTTTCCTTTAGGAAATCCATAATCTTACATATTGGCAGCTATGTGAATGGGCGCTGGTGAGCTGTTCTTCCAGGCTCATCAATTGCATACAGCTTTGCCTGCTCCATCTCCACTGCCACTCCTCCAACTTCTAACCAGGTMTTTCAGCCCTTACTCCACATGTTTAGAACAATGCTGTACATTATTCTAAATTCCCTTCCATGTGAGCCTTCCCCTGTCCCTCTTACTCTATTATTCAATAACAAACTGTCKTAGATATATAAAGGCACTAAAGATGCAAATACCCCCATGGATAGTGACTGGCTGTGGTTTATGCTATAACAAATACTGGAGAGAAACAGTTTTAGAACAGATTTTTGCTTACATTCTCAGAGGGTTCATTAGGCTATTTCATGGTATCATGGCAATGAGCCTGTGATGAGGCAACACAGTTCACTACTTGTGAGAAGCAGGAAGACTGCTTGTCTCATGTCATCTGTGTAGCCCAGAGAGAGAGAAAACAAAGTACAAGAAAAAAAATATTCTTCAAACACACTCCCCCTACTTCTCAAATATAGAGACTTACTTCTCTAATTACTTCACACCTCCTTAAGGCACCGCTGAGTCCCATTAATAGTATCAAATTAGGACTCCATCAATAGATTMATCATTAGACTGGATCCTTGTCTTCATGATCCGATCACCTTCAAAGAAGCCCATCAACTGGCAATCTAAGTCTTAAATACCTCAGTCTTTGGCTGACATTTCAGGTTCAAACCATAGCACTGTTCTATTGTGCAAGAAACTAATCTAGAAAACTTTGCAGACAACCAATGAGAGATGCAAAAAGAATTCAAGCTTCTAGACTGAATCTTATCTGCTCAAAGTATCTCACCAAATTTGATTACAAGTGTTTTGTTTTAAGAATTAGGGAAAATTAAAATGATAATAGCACAGCTTTTTGTCTCAAACTTGTAGTGGCCTACCTTGAGATTCATCTATTGCAATTTATCATTTATTGTAATAAATAACCACTTGCAGAAAGTTTATCCAAAGAAATTCCTACACAGAAAAACTCATCTAAGTGTTGGCATTAGTCTATGAAGTGTTGTTCTCTGCTATTTTGATATATTAATATGTTTTAATATTGCTGTTACTTTAGTAGGGTTTTCTGTTCACAGAAAAGAGGGCAAGCTATTTCCTAGCAAAGACACTTGCAGCATTGTATTCAAGTTGGGTGAAAAATATGAATTTAATTGGTCATACAAACAAATTAAAAAGACTTCATTTAATCCAAGGATCTGTCTATTAGGCTGAAAATAAACATAATTTAAGCATGTAGAATATGGATTTTCTTGGTCCATTTTTTTCACACAATAAAAGAACAAGAACTCTCCTCTTCTTACCATGGGAACACTASGTAGAAAAATACCTCTGGATGTAGACAATCTGATTGTTTTGCTACCTGGATTGATATTTCCTGGAGGGTTGACAGTTCACATTACATATCAATAATCTAATACTGCATAAGAAGCTATGCTAATATAAGCACCTAGTATTCTAATCCAACAGACCAGTACCATTGGAAAAAGAAAACTCCTGTAGCAATGTTAATGAATACTTCAATCAGCTGGGCAGTGATGGCACATGCCTGTAATCCCAGCACCCTGGGAGGCAGAGGCATGTGGATTTCTGAGTTMGAGGGCTGCATGGTCTACAGATTGAGTTCCAGGACAGCTAGGGCTATACAGAGAAACCCTGTCTCAAAAAAACCAAATCCGAAAAAAAACCCAAACAAACAAACAAAAAAACAACAACAACAAAAGCACACACTTCAATCAACTCTTGCTTACTCCCCTTCTATGTTCTGGTGGTTCTAGTATGACCTTGGAAACTAGCATTGAGTCTCGATCTTAACAAATATTGATGGAATTGTTAAGAAACTCATAAAGTAAAGTCAGAATGAATTCCGTGACTAAGTCAGGAGTGGTGGTATCTTGGTGGCCCTTCATGGGCATTAATTCCTGCTAATGAACAGGAGACACCTAGGCTGTGTACGCTATAGAAAAGCAGTTTCAGTGTTTTCAATGTGTCCTTTCCAAAATGCCATCTGTGCACTGTGATACAGTGCCTAGATTACCTCTCTGTTGGAACAAAGGAGTTTCATGTTGCCAGAACCCCAACTCAGCCGGCTTTTCTCTTTAAACTTTGCTATGTACTTAGAGTTTATTCAAGTGTTTTTAATGTAGATTTATTTCAACAGATATATCCCTTTGTGGTTTCTTAAATTAATGCAATTACATTTAAATTAAAAGTACTCCCATAGGATAAGGTTATTAAAAGGAATTTCTTTACCTCTCTGTTATTTCTATATTTATAAMCGTCTCAAGGACTACTAGATCCTTGAGAATGACTAAGACCTAGCAGTTAAAACTTACTGAGGAAATCTTTTTTGAGGAATTCTTTTTTTAATCACAGCTCT
>BDUI01004011.1:82564-102089 GCA_002335545.1 Apodemus speciosus
GTGTCCTGCTCTTTCTAACTGAGCTTTGGGAAGGACTGGAGCAGGTCCCCCAAATTAGTAGCCTTTTCAGTTTCTGATTGATTAGCTTCTTTGGGTAGATGTCTGTCTTGTGTCAGGACTATCTAGAGAAACACCCCTGCACCTATTCTGAATGCCGTGGAAGATGCCTGTTATCTCTGGTGGTTTTTCATGTGAGTAGGGTGTTGACATAGTGGTCTTCATTTTGTTAAACAGAGGCTCAGACTCAATAATGTAGCAGAAAACAGTGACCTGTGATTTTGTAATACTAGTGAACTATTAAGTTTAATTATATACATTTTAATTTTACACAGTATGTAGAAAAGTTGGAGTTGGTAGGAATGGATTTCATTTGGAAAATAGCCATGGAATCACCTGATGAAGAAATTGCTAATGAAGCTATTCAATTAATCATAAACTACAGCTACATTAATCTAAACCCCAGGTTAAAGAAGGTGAGTGTCCAAGGAGAAAGTTACTTAGACATAAAAATGTAAAACAATGCGTGTTTTGTTACTGGTAAATCGTGATCCTTGCTGTATTCCAGTTTGATTTCTTTTGGTATTTTGTCTTGACTAATGGTTACAATTTAATGCCAAAGTCTAATTTTAGTTTCCATATACATCTAACTTTCAGGACTCGGTGTCTTTACATAAGAAATTCATTGCTGATTGCTATACAAGACTAGAAGTGAGTAAAAATTCATTAACTGTTTTTTTTTTTAATGAGTTCTTTTCCCCTTTTATAAGTTTATGTTTTCAGATAAATGTTGGATGCTGATATTTGTGGCTAGGTACTATTGGAGAATTGATCAAAAGTACCATGTCATGGTGTTGGGAATAGGGATGACCACTGATGTTGGTCAGGGGCTAAGTGCTTGCTGCAAATCCTGAGAACTACATTCAGAACTAGGGGCTGGCATTGCTGGGGGTGTGACTCCAGTACTAGAGAAAACTCTCAGGGAGGTTCACATCCGAAGCCTAATCTGAAACACTGAGCTTCAGGCCCAGTGAAGAGACCCGTATCAAAAAACAAGGCGGAGAGCGGTAGATGCTGGTGTTAAATTGTTTCCACATGCACAAGCTCACCTGTGCACCCATGAACATATGCGTGCATTCTCTCTCTCTCTCTCTCTCTCCCTCTCCCTCTCCCTCTCTCTCTCTCTCTCTCTCTCTCTCTCACACACACACACACAGTTACAGTCTGTATAAAATCTTACCTTCTATCTCATCCCCCCCCCCCACTCTCTCCTGTCTGTCCATCTAGCTAGCTCCCACCCTCGATTGTACATAGATTCCACATTGGTGGTAGGGTGTCCATGCTTCACATAATTTATACAATAAATGCTGTTTGAAACCACAACAGGAAGCTTAGAAGTAGATGATGTTGGCAGAACTAAGGAACCGCCTTAGTTCCATCGTGATGATTAAAGCATTGAAAATTAATGTTCAGTTGAAATCTGTTCTTAAGTTTTATAGCTAATGGGGTATTCCAAAAGTATAAACGCCACTGTCCCCAGATATTAATAAATTGATCTTCCTCATGGCAAACATGTACTATTCTATACTGTATACAGTATTCCTCAAATTGTGACTTCCATATAAATATGTCATCATAAAAGACAATATTCAAGTTCTATATGGAGTGCAATATAAATATTCACATATCTCAACTAGCTCTTTTTAATATTTTTTATTATTATTATTTGTGTGTGTGTGTGTGTGTGTGTGTGTGTGTGTGTGTGTTGGCACTGGAGGGATTCATATCCCATGTTTCATATATGGAGGTCAGAAGACAAGATTTTATGAAGTTGGTTCTTCTTTCTCCTCGGGTTCCAGGAATTCTGCTCAGATCTTATCTTGGCAAGTGCTTTACCTGCTGAGCCATCTCATAGCCCTCCCCTGGCTCTTACTTCCCGTAGGTTATTTGGTGAATCTGATTGTCACAACTGGAAACAGTCTGGGTGGCACCTAGTGACTAGAGGCCAGGGACCCTGCTAAGTACCTCGCAGAGTCCAGGGCAGCTTTTGCAACAAGAAGTTAGCCTTAACGTCAGAGACCAGGGCGAGATTCCCGGACATAGAGTGTGTTTTGTACTTCCCAGGCAGCCAGCTCAGCACTCGGCGGCCCCACTCTAACACACGCTGTGACCCGAGCAACCAAAATGCTCACTGCAACCGCCATGCCAACTGTGGCAACGTCAGTTCAGTCTCCGTATAGGTAAGTGGCTTCAAAACTGAACACACACAGCACAGAATGAACATTGTTAAACCGTTTACACCATGTCCTCCCCAGCATCTCTTCACTGGGATCCTCAGATTCTGCAAGCTGTTCTGTCTTGGAGAAATGTAATTGTATGTTTCCTAAAGTCCACCTTTTGTCAGTGCCCTGAAAATCTGCAGGTCATCACTAGAGTCACCTGAGTATTGCTTGTACCTACCCATCTGCCCTGTGGACACATTGTTTTCTTTTACTTTTTTCTACTACTTTGATTATGCATAGCCTAATCACTAGGATTTAATGCTCCGAGTATCCCTCTGCTGCCCTCTACTGGCAGATACTTGCACAGTCCCTTTTTTATTCCAAGAGCAGAGTGTGTATTTTAACTTCGCGCGCGCGCGCGCGCACACACACACACACACACACACACACACACACACACAGTGTGATTGAGACAACAGCTTTTTAAAGCGAGGGTGTTGGCATGGACTTATGTTCCTTAACAGAGGAAGCCCCTGAGCATAAGCTACTCAAGTCTTCTTATTTCAGATGATAAGACTCTGGGAGTCATTGATTAAATAGTCATCGGATTTCATTGTCAATTAACAACTTGTGTTAGTGGTATATTTGTTTCCATTTGTCTTCGGATTTTCCTGTCAAATTGGAACTTTGTCAAATTCCATGTGTTTGCAGAATTTTGTGACATGTTTTAGTTATAAGACTATGAACATCAAATTCTCTGATTGTTTGTTCTTGGCGGATTGGTGAACATGAAGGCCTGGAGACTTAGTCCACTTTTTGTGAAACAACTGTTTAAACAGGAGAGGAAGCGTGAGAAGAGGCAGGCTTCACCTCCCGTGTTCCCTCCGAGCACAGCAGCTGTGAGCAGGTGTAAATACTGCTCACCGAGGGCCGGGGGAGGCTGCTCTCTGAGTGTTTCAGTTCTGACCAGTGAGTGTGGACTGTGATTCTGGGTTTGGTGAAGTAGAATAGAGCTGAAATCAGCAATTCATTTCATACATATTTTAAAACTTTCTTGTCTTTGTAACTCACAGATCAACAAAACTTGTGATAATCGAGAGACTGCTTCTTCTGGCAGAGCGCTATGTGATCACAATAGAGGTATGCTCTCTTCTTTCAGAGCAGCTTCATTCATATTGCTAGAAGAGGTGGGGAGGCATGGGTTTGGCATGAGCGTCTGACTCAGTTGGCTTATCTCTTTCAAGGACTTTTACTCAGTTCCACGAACTATTCTACCTCATGGTGCCTCATTTCAYGGACATCTTTTAACTCTTAAYGTAACCTATGAGTCTACCAAAGATACCTTCACTGTAGAGGTGGGTTCCCACTAATATCCATCCTATTTTCATAAGAATGATTTTGGTGGAGATAAATGATGGTTCCCAACGATACCTGATAAATAAGTTAAAAATAAAGACTGAGATCTCTGCGAGCAAGCCTAAGGGTCTGCTTGGATGCCTAGCACCCAGGTGGAAAGCTGGGCATGGCAGGATGTACTTAAAATCTTAGAGCAGCGCGGGTCTAGGGAGATCCCTAGAGGTCGTTTAGCCATTCAGTGAACTCTAGGTTCAATGAGTGTCTCCAAAAATAAGATGGAGAGCAGTAGAAAAAAACACTTGACATCAGTCCCTGATTTTCACACTCATGAATACATACACTCGGATACCACACACAGACATAAAATCAGCCTGAAACGAAAGAAAAGCTTGGAGTATAAACAGATGTAAAATACAGTGCCAAGTGAAGATGAGTGTTATACAGAATAAGTAATAGTAAAGGGTAATAAGTTTGTTGAAGATGATGATATTCATGAAATATATTGGATAAAGGTGGACCCCTGAGATGGATCATGTTCAAGCAGGGATTTGAAAAGCAACAGAGTAATTGCTTTTGTTAGTACAGTCTTCAGATAGAGAGCAGCAGATATAAAAGCTCCCAAGATGGCTGTTAATGTGTTAAGAGAGGCCGATGAGAGAGGATGGGGACAGAAGTGACTTCCAGGGACTGGCTTGATATCTTACTCTATACGTGAAGGAGAGGAACGAAAAGTATGGCACAAAGCATTTAACACTGTACCGGGAACCGCCCAAGAGCAGGAGTTGTTAAGAAGACTGCTGTCTTCCTAGTTGGCAGCAAAGGGCCCAGTACATAGCAGATGCTCGACAAAAGGCTGGAGAGAAGGCTCGGCAGTCAGAGTACTTACTGCTCTTCCAGAGAGTAATGA
Source organism: Apodemus speciosus (assembly GCA_002335545.1). Lineage (NCBI taxonomy): Eukaryota > Metazoa > Chordata > Mammalia > Rodentia > Muridae > Apodemus > Apodemus speciosus. The sequence continues at coordinate 87,047 of BDUI01004011.1, forward strand.
TATGAAGTGAATGAATGACTTCTCTCACGCCAGTGTTGTATTTTATTTTCTAGGCTCACAGTAATGAAACCATAGGCAGTGTCCGGTGGAAGATAGCCAAACAGCTGTGCTCTCCTGTGGACAACATACAGATATTTACCAACGATAGTCTGGTGGGTTTAAACAACAATTGTTGGCATGTTGGCCCAGGTTGAAGAGTTTCCTCCTCTTGTACTCTCAGTAACTAAGAAACAACCTTTTGCAGCTGACGGTCAATAAAGATCAAAAGCTCCTCCACCAGCTAGGATTTTCTGATGAACAAGTTCTTACTGTGAAGACCTCTGGGAGTGGGACCCCCTCCGGGAGCTCTGCRGATTCCTCGACCAGCTCCAGCAGCAGTAGCAGTGGGGTCTTCAGTTCATCATATGCCATGGAGCAGGTAGGGACAGGGACTTAGCAACTACTGCCTTTGTGCCTTCAGCCTCTACAGATCTGAGTGAGTGATCACATCTCTTTATTCTGGCAAGATCTGAATACAGCAAACTGCGTAATTGAGAACTGATTTGGAGCAGAGAAGATACATACCTTCCCAGTCTTAGTCTCAGGATATCCTGAAGCACTGACTTAGCCCTCTTGCTGGCCTCTCATACATCTTTTTCTCTCTCCACCCGGTCCTTCTTCAGTACTCAGATGTGTTGTGCTATCTTAGTACTTTAGAGGCAGGGAAAGTAGGTCATTGAGTAAAGTGTTTGCCATACAGCTGTGAGGAGCTGAGTTCAGTCCCTAGCAACTACGTAAAAAGTAGGGAATGGTGATACATGTTTGTTATATTCCTGTCACTTGGGAAGCAGAAATAGGCAGATCCCTCACTGGCCTCGCTGGCCGCAGTCTCAGRTGCTCAGCGAACTCCGGGCCAGGTTCATGTTCTCTGCCTCTCAGTCCTCATCTTGATGGTTCAGGGGATCACTGTGGTCTCTTACAATGCTTCCTTTACTGGTTCTCGATACTCACCCCCATCCTCGGCACTCATCTTTAATCTCCTTTGCAGGTTCCTCTTCATCTCCCTTATGGGAGTTTCCAGGCCTGCTCCTTGGACCTTCCTTTTCTCTGAATTCATTCCCACATTGCATTGCATGGAGCCCATAGACATGATCTGTCTACTAACTCAGTGTCCCCTCCCTGACCACTGTACACCCCAGTGGTGATATACCCAAAGCTGAGCTCCCCATTGTCTCTCTCTCATCTCCTTGCCTTCGCTCCTGAGTTTTTCATTTTATAGTCTTGATCCATCTCAAATCATGACATCTCTGTTCTTACAAGTTTGCTCATACCTGAGCCCTTAGATCAGAGGTTCTCAGCCTTCTAATGCTGTGACCCTTTTCTACAGTTCCTCATGTTGTGGGGACCCTCGGTTTTCATTAATAATTTTTCATTCAGTAATTTTCATTGCTACTTCATAACTGTAATTTTGCTACTGTTAGGTATTATAGTGTAAATTTCATCTATGTTTTCCGATTGTATTACATGTCCCCTGTGAAAGGATCAAGAACCCACAGGTTAAGAACTGCCGCCGTAAAGCCTTCCTTTCTCTTAAACCTATATGCACCTGCAAACCTTTGGCTCTACCTTTATTTTCCCATGTGTTCAGAATCTAGCTACTTTTGTCTGCCTCCACAGTTTCTGTACTGTTCAGGGCAGCTGTCATCCTTCACCTGACTGTTAGAATTACTACCATGTCAGGAGTCTTCATGGCACTCAGTACCCCCAAAATCGTACTGGGCTGCTCCTGAGCTCACTCTATTGCTACCATCTCACTCAAAGCAAAAGTTCGGGCCTTACTAAGACGTTCAGGGTCTGCTGTTCTAACCCCGCCCCTGGAGCATGTCTGAGGGGTGCAGTGGCTCCTGAACTTTCGTTGTCTGTGCCAAGTGTTCTTTCCTAACATCTTCACTAGCTGTCTTATTCTCACTTCAGCTTTTGCTCAAATAGTAGCTAATTGGTCTACTTGATGTCTTGCATGTCAGCCCCGTATGCTTCTGATCTCACTCTGCTCATGTCCCTTCTCTGCTTGTTCTTGTTAACATACACTTTATCTTCTGTCTTCTGATCAAACACTACGCTCCACAAGACCGAACTGGTTGGTTGGTTGGTTTGTTTGTTTGTTTGTTTGTTTGTTTGCTGCCCCACCATAACACAAAACAGTGACCTGGGTCAGTCAATACTTAATTGACTTCATGAGATAATTGATCAGTTTATAATTTTCTGTGTTAAGACTGAGGTTGGCGTCAGACTCAAAACTGAAGAAAGGTGTTCTGTTCTTTAGGGTTTTACTGTCTAGAGAGGAAGTGCATGTGAAGTGAAAGTGTTTGTAAGATGTGTTTATTATATTTAGTCCTTTAATCCGTATGTAAAGTCTTTGATTCTTTCTTCTTGACAACATTATCACTGTAGATAGCACAGAGCACTTGAGATGTATAGTCCTCTTTAACAAGAACAGAAGAAATCTCAGTGTATCCTGACAGTTAACAAAAACAGTATATATGGTGATTTTGAATTCAACAACTTTAAACTATCTAATAAATTCAGAGTTATATATCTGAATTTATTAAAAGTCTTCTACATATAAATATATTCTATAATGATGTCATTTCTTTGCTTGTGCCATGTGACCAGTTATCTTGACTTTAATTCCATCTGAACCTCTTTTTTTGTGGTTTTTGTCCACTTTGTCTTCCCTGATCTTCATCCAAAACAAGAATAACTGTTTTCACCCTGAGCTCCACCCTCCTGTGTGCTGGATGTGATTGGATGTACACACAGATACTCCTAAAGTTTGTTTTCAATCCATTCATTCTCTTGGTGCTCCAGAAGGCCACTGCTGAGCTCCTTACTTGCTCTCTGGGGAGGTCCCTACACACACCCCTTTACTCGCTCCTGCTCCCTGCTTCTTGGGCCTTCGTCCAAGCAGGTAACCAGGGAAGTGTTGACTGAGTGATACCCACTGGACAGCGGTGACCTTCACCCCTTTCTTCAGTCTCCCCCAAACTTTGTAGTGCCAACCTCTCAGAACAAGTATTGTTTGTAAGTTTGGTTAGAAAAAGAAAATTCTTTTGCTAGTATATATTTATATTTGATGTTTTTCCTTCAGGAGAAATCTCTCCCTGGTGTGGTGATGGCACTTGTATGTAACGTGTTTGACATGCTGTACCAACTTGCCAATCTAGAGGAGCCAAGGTAAATGCATGCATTTGTGAGGCTTGAAAGCAAGTTATTAAAGTTAATGAGTGAAGCAAATCTTACTTGAAATATAATTCATTTTATATCTAAAATATATATACTAAATTTATTTCATAGTAGTATATAAATTTATACTAAAAGGCCTGTTACTAAAGCTATAGCTTATATTGAAAGAAATTAAGGAAACTTATTTTATTTTTGAAATTTTCTCAGGATAACTCTACGAGTACGGAAGCTTCTGCTTTTGATACCCACTGACCCGGCCATTCAAGAGGCCCTTGACCAGCTGGATTCTTTAGGCAGAAAGGTATTCATATTTTTAATAGTTGTTTAACTAGCTTGAAATTTTGTGCCGTGATTCATTGAAAACATTACCTGAATCCTATGAAGGTCATTATGATATCATCTTTCTATAATACTTCTCCTTTTTGAAAAATACCCTTGCCATAAGTTAAAATCAGATTCTTGTATTGCTTTGTAAAAGGTCCAAACAGATCCAATTATGAGAGAGAGTATTAGGAAGGGCCTTTTCTATTGTCTTCTCTGTGTTCCTGGTATAAAAGGGGAAACTGATGCCCAAAGAGACGTACTTACTGTTCAGGGGTCAGGCAGCTCTGATGTGTTGAGTTGCTTCTCTTCTCRATGCTGAGCGGGCCTCTGCAGGTGTCAGGCTATGGAGCAGATCCCTAAGAGGTGAAAATGAAAACTTGGATTGAATTTATCAACCTGCATCAGACCCCAGGGAGTCTGATGCCCGGTGATTTATTGCCAACAAATTTAAACACAGTATAATTTGGAAAAAAAAAAAAAAGTTTCCTGGTGTAATATAATCTCCCAGTGCACAAGGAAATGTAATTACATTGAAACTCAACTCAGGATACATGTCATTTCTTCCAAGAAGATGGGTTCTAGAGCGATGCTGCCTGCACTAGCTAAGGGCTTATGGAAGGATCTGGTCTGGTCTCGGTCACATAGATAGTGGAGAGCTATTAGTTACCTCTGGTTCTCGTTCTGCGAGCTTGGGCAGGTCCGTGGGTGTGCAGATAATGTAGGAGCCGTTGAGACTACACATTTTACATGTCCGTCCCTTCGAGAGCACAGTCCTGCTTCACATTCCTGGCCCCACTGGAGACCTGTGGGTCCAGGACCTCCGTGTTCCCAAAGGTGCCTCCCTGCATCTGACCACCCTGTGTCTGGAGTCCTGCATAACAGACTCATTACTTTTTTTCACAAGTAACACTTAAAGTTCATTCTGGCTGAGCATGTTGGTGCCTGTGTAATCCCAGTACTCAGGAGGCAGAGACAAAAAGATCTGAGTTTGAGGTCACACTGAATTACTTAACGGTCCTCCTGTCTCAAAAAGACAAGGTTTGGGTATTATGACACTTGCTTTATACAAAGGTTTGGGGTCAGTCCCTAGCACTGCAGAGAAAAAATGAAAAGTAATAAAATTCATTTCGTTTTAATTTTTAAAATATTGTTCCCTAAGAGATTTACACATCAACTATTTTATATGTCATATTCTTCAATTACTTTCTCAGAGGAAATTGATTTATACCAAAGTTGTTGAAACTGAGTTTTTTATTTGATATTTTAGTAGTTGAAATTTGGATCTGTTCAATCGTGTTACCTGAGGCTTAGGTATTAAGAGAGAACTCGAGAGAAACCTCATATAACCTTGAAAAACATCATTAGTATCAGTTGAAAAGAAATCCTCAAGACTACTAAGTTAGCAATCTTACAGTTTTATTAAAAGCATAAAATGTAAACATGGAAACAAAATGACTTTGCAAGTATTTCTGAAAATGCAGTCTCAAGGCACTCATGAAATGTGTGACCACCATTCACTGAGTTCAGTTGTACAATGAGTTGGATGATTTGTGAATAGAGAATTAGGTGGTTTTAGAAGCCTTTTTTTTTTTTTTTTTGGAGAACTTTATTATTGTGGCTTATATTAAAGAGGAAAAGAGCACAAAGCACTGAGATCTGCTTCTCTTTAAAGTGTGATTTTAAGACACGTGTTTTTTCTGCTCTTCTAAACATAGAAAACTTTGCTCTCTGAAACAAGCTCCCAGTCTTCAAAGTCTCCGTCACTTTCGTCAAAGCAGCAGCATCAGCCAAGTGCCAGCTCCATCTTGGAAAGTTTGTTTCGTTCTTTTGCTCCCGGCATGTCAACCTTCAGAGTGCTCTACAACTTGGAAGTAAGAAACGCCATTTCCTCCCATTTAATTTTGCAGACACCAGAAACAAGTGAAAGGTTTTATTATGGCATGATCTACCAGAAAATTAATGCAGAAAAACAAAGTGAAACTTTTTTTCACCTTTGAAAATTCTTAATTTTTTTCCCATTTATACTTCTATACATTATTTACTCACGAATTAGCATCTAGGTAAAAGAATTAGGAAATCCCGTGTCGGACATCTCCTTGCCTTCCTCTATAAGCTTTGCAAGTCTATAATATGAATTATCTTTAGCCTTCTTGATTAAATACATTGTAATATTTCTTTAAATTATATGTGTTGCCATTAACAGATTTATGAAGAATTTGTCAAGAAGCATACTAACGTTACTATTTCAAGTTCTAAGAAGACTATTAAATGAATTAGAGCAATTATTATCTTCTATTACTTTATTATCTTTTATTTAGTCATCCAGGGTCTTATAATAAATCTATAGACTTAAGTAGCTTCAACCACAATTCATTGCTTATAGTTGTGGAGACTGGACAATCCCAGATCAAACCATCAGCTGACTTGGTGTCAGATGGGAACCCACTCCTGGTTCATAGGCAGTGCTCTCATTGGGTCCTCACTTAGTAGGCAGAGGATGAGAGGGTTCTCTGAAGTCACTTAGACCACCAGTCCACCTCATGAGCTCATCATCTTCAGGACCTAATCATTTCCCATAGCCCCAACACCCTGCAATACACTAGGAATTAAAATTTCAAAGGGTGAATTTAGGGGACATACAATCATTCAGTCAAATGCAATCACTTACCTCATTAAAAGTAGCTTTAAATGAATATATTTAATTCACCAAACACTACTTGTTTCCTGTGTACAGATTATTACAGTAGTTAAAAAAGACAAAGTAGTGGCTTCCAGGTTTTTAAGTAAGACACATGGGATGCTAGGTACACTTAATCAGGAAAGCAAAGTGTAAAAAAAGGTTAGTGTCTGGGTGCAGGCATCCCTGCTCATAGGCCAACCCTCTAATCTCTGTGTTAGTAGATGATAAAGCCTCAAATGAATTGGCTTTATCCTGCAGAGGTCTGTTCACATCAGAAACTAAGCAGCCTTAGTGTATCATAATGCCTAAATGGATAACAGGTATCTTGATTAGTATATGTATTTCAAGTAGATTTTGAGCATAGCAAATGTCATAATTAGTGAGGGGAAACATGGATTTTCCCTGAGCGTACTCTTCTAATCTAATTTGGAGTGAACAGTCAATCATCCCTCTTCTGTTCCACTTGTTGCTTAAATGTTCAGAACTTGGTGATGTTACATATTATCCATGTTCAGAGCCTGCTGATGTTACATATTAGCCTTAGAGTATTCATTGTTCTGAAAAGACAGATTAGTTTAAAAGAGGAAAATATTTAATAAATCATTTTAAAATGAAATATGTCCCTATATAACATGGACATTTGAAAATAAGTATAATATTCCAAAACAAAATTGTCTGGAAGTTTTTGGTCTATTTAAATTTTCCATCTTAGGATTTCAACTGGATTTATTGCTTTGATTAGATGTATCTGGGAAGCTAAGGTGTAGTTTTATCATTTAAGAGCACCTAGCAAAGCAAGACTATGCCAGCAGTAGATGTAGCTCATCACAAAGTCTCTAAGGTGCATTGTCTTAGAACCAAAGCACTGATTAGAAACAGTATACTCCAGTGTAATTTCAGGGCTGTGAAGTAACTGAATTCCTTCAATAGGTCTCTTTTGCTTCAAATGTACAAAATATGTGGAAAACATAACTCTTCCAAAAGTACTTGTTTTTGCAAGTTCTTAAAAATCATAATTTTCTTGAACGTTGCTCATTAGTTTACACTTGTCTACCAGGAAACCTTAAAACTAATACTATAAATACCTGTTCCTTTGAGGAAAATTGATTTTCACTAAATTGTTGCTGAGTATTGGGTGTGTGTGTGCATGTCAGTGGCTAACTGCTCACAGGAAGGACTGCAGACAGAGCAGAGGACTCCGCTTCTCTGTGCTGTGCCTATTATCTGAAACTGAGAACCCCCTTCCCAAAGAAAGTGTCTCTAATAAAAAAAAATCAAAACTCATATTAAATGCATAAGCTCATAATGCTCATAGGTTCATAGAAGTGGAGGTTTTAGAATAGAAAAGTATGTTGAGTTCAAAATATCTAGATTAAAACTAAGATTGCATGAGATTTTTAAATCGTAACATGAAATGAGCTGTCATCTGCTGGACAGCGGTGTGTGCGCTGCTGCTCGCTGAGTGCCTTCTGTTGCTCTGCCGGCTTCTGCTGCGTCTGGTGCATGCAGTCATTATCCTCCTTGAGCCTCTAGGAAAGGGAGGCCCTGGGGAAGGACGTGCGTGGTCTCAGCTCAAAGCTGATAACATTAGAACAGGACTGCCWGAGTTGCTACTAAGTTGTGATTTCTGTGATAGAATCTTCCACCCACCACAGTATTCAGTTCAGCTTTCGTTTAAGGTAGGCTTTGCAGTATCAGAGAAGGGCAGAGACAGACACTAGAGGAAGAGCCACCTCACCTACAAAGCGGGTGCATGTGCCTAGAGCCGAGCTGGATGCTGGGCTCCTTCGGGACTTCTGTTCGTGCCTTTTGGTTTTGAGCTGTTTATAAAACTCTGGCCTGTGTGTACTTAAAGAATATATTTTGCATATTTGTTATCTAAGCTTGAAGGTATTTCATGAAAGCACTTGGTTCAAAACTGGAAAAAAGAAATCCTACTTAAGCACAGTATAGAATAATGTGATTGTCTTTACTGAGAGAGACCAGCCTTCATAATCTTCTAGGGAACTTAGAGGCGGCGTCAAAGGAGTTCTGCCCTGAGCCGCATGAGTAAGAGGGCGCTCTACAGAAAATGTCACAGCGATTAACTTTGCTTCCTTGCTCCCCAGGTTCTAAGCTCCAAACTCATGCCCACAGCTGATGATGACATGGCAAGAAGCTGTGCAAAGTCCTTCTGTGAGAACTTCCTCAAAGCTGGAGGCCTGAGGTTTGTGAGTTGCAAAACCCATCTTGGTCATATTGGTTTATTTCTCCCACATAAGCCTTGCGTATTCCTCCAGTGAACTGTGTGAGGCATTGTGAGGGTTATAGCAAATAGTAACAGTGCTTTGATGTCTTAGGATGGTTCTATTCATTTTCTAACTTTTCATTACTGGGAAAATTTAGTGAAGACTGTCTCTCCCCTCTGCAAGGGAGGGAGATTTTCAAGAAAAGTAAAGTTGAAGTGACCGCCTCACTTTGAGTCTTCCATGATTTTCCGTTTGTGTTACAGCAACACTGATGCAAGTGCAGTGGAGCTGAGTAGGTGGACCCTTCTCTCTCAGAAGCTTGTGCCCAGGTGGAGAGTAACAGCTAGTTAGCCTGAACGCAGTGGCACATGGCCACGGCTGAGCGAGGGAAAGGCTGGAGTAAGAAGCTAGGAGATGATTCACAAATGAAGCCYCTTTGAGCTGGGAGTGGAGAGTGAGTAGACGATTCCTTAGGTCAGTAAGCAGAGAGAGTGCTGGAATCCAAGTGGAGKGCAGGGGGAGTAAAAACCTTAAACATGCCTGTCTCATATCTACTCAGGTAGACCTGACTAGAAGGTCAAAGTGAAGAAAGGTCCTCGGGCAGGAAGGAATGAAGACCAACTTGAAGTTTGAACAAAAGATGGTTCATAGAAGTCCTGTGTGGAAAAATAGCATAGAAGAGAATCTAGGCAGGGACCTTGAAGATAAAGAGGGGAAATGAGGGCTAAAAGAATTTCCAAGCAGCGGGTGGCTAGATGGCTCAGTGGTTAAGAGTGCTGACTACTGTTACAGAGGGCCTGAGTTTGGTTCCCAGTACCCACATGACAGCTAACAACCACTTCTAACTACAGTTCCATGGGATCCAACACCATCTTCAGATTTCTGCAGGATTTTACACACCTCTCCCCCCCCCACACACACATACACATAACATAACATAAAATTAATATTAAAAAATATTTCCCAAGCGTTGTGGAAGTTCTGGTGTGCACAAGAAATTTCTCGTTGTGCTTACCCCCTTCTTCCTGCAGCTCCCCACCNGCAGGGGGAGTAAAAACCTTAAACATGCCTGTCTCATATCTACTCAGGTAGACCTGACTAGAAGGTCAAAGTGAAGAAAGGTCCTCGGGCAGGAAGGAATGAAGACCAACTTGAAGTTTGAACAAAAGATGGTTCATAGAAGTCCTGTGTGGAAAAATAGCATAGAAGAGAATCTAGGCAGGGACCTTGAAGATAAAGAGGGGAAATGAGGGCTAAAAGAATTTCCAAGCAGCGGGTGGCTAGATGGCTCAGTGGTTAAGAGTGCTGACTACTGTTACAGAGGGCCTGAGTTTGGTTCCCAGTACCCACATGACAGCTAACAACCACTTCTAACTACAGTTCCATGGGATCCAACACCATCTTCAGATTTCTGCAGGATTTTACACACCTCTCCCCCCCCCACACACACATACACATAACATAACATAAAATTAATATTAAAAAATATTTCCCAAGCGTTGTGGAAGTTCTGGTGTGCACAAGAAATTTCTCGTTGTGCTTACCCCCTTCTTCCTGCAGCTCCCCACCYCACCCTGAAGGCTTCCTTCCTGCCTCCATTTCTCCATCCCTASCCCTTCTTTCCTTGAGACAGGGTCTTATTCTTTAAGCCAGGCTAGCCTGGAATTAACTTTCTAATTCAGGCAGGCCTGTCATGATTCCGTTACTTCTATAGCCTTGGCTTCAGACACCACATCCAGCTTTCATTCTGTGTTTTAGAAACACCCTTCTTTAAATACTCGTTTCAAATTATCTGACAGTTTGCATGTCTGTGGCAGTCAAAGAATTATTCTTGAACTTACTGTGTGCATTTGTTTATAGTTATGCACTGTTTTAAGCAATGGGAACAGAGGCAGTGAGTAAAGTAGACAAACTATCTCCCCATAAAGCTTGCAGTCTACTAGAGAGGGGGGCAAGCAGTCGGCCAGTAAGTAAAGGTTCATGTTAAGAGGGATTAAGAGCAATAGAAAGACACAAAAGAGGAAACTAAGGAGTAAGGTGTGATTCTTAATGGTAGATGAGAAAATGTCCTCTTAGTGAGGTGACCTTTTACAGAGACTTGAAAACTAGGAAGGGGCAAAGCTTGGAGAGCAGCTGCCTGGAACCTGTGTAGGACACCCGAGGGAGGCCAGAGTGCTCGGAGCCTGTGACTTAGCCCTGTAGGACGTGGCACTCTGCAACACTCAGGATCAGGAGGTGTAGCACCTCAGTCTGCTCCGCACATGCTGCCTCTCCCGTTCATGTAGGAAGCTGTTGAACAACTTCGTGCAGATGAGTACCATGATCCGATTTATGTTAAAAGAATCACTCTGGTTGACCTTCTAAGAATAGATTTGGAGGGTGGAGAGGTAAGAATGGAAGTAAGAAAAGTAGAGATTGAAAACAGCTTGATTGAATACATCAATTTTTGATATAATTTTGAATTGCTAGTTCTACTAATTCTAGAGTAGGTATTGTTCTGTGATGGCAAACCAATTAGTGAGAAAAGCTGCAGTATGAACATACTATCTTGSTTATCTGTAAAGCAAAACCACAGGTCTAATTACAGAAGTCCTTGTGATAGAAATATGTATGTGGATAGTTCATTTATATGTAGAAACTTGGTAACTAAACATTTATGGAATATTGCATTTAGTTTTCTATTTTAAAGAAATTGTAGTCTTTACTATTCTATCTTTGTTCTTTCTTTGAAGCTTGGTTGTAAATGTCATGCAGAGAGATTCCATCCCATCGGAAGTAGATTATGAGACAAGGCAGGGTGTTTATTCTATCTGTCTACAACTTGCAAGGTATGAAGATGGATTTATATTATCCTCTCAAGGCAGTATTTTCCTTTTCTTCCCAATGTTTATCATTTTAAAAGAGTATGAAATAACTTCGAATGTGCATTGCCTYCTTTGTTTAAGGTTTTTACTTGTTGGACAGACAATGCCAACGTCATTAGATGAAGACCTCACCAAAGATGGCATAGAAGCACTTTCTTCCCGTCCATTCCGAAATGTCAGCCGGCAGACAAGCAGACAGATGTCCCTATGTGGGACCCCAGAAAAGTCATCCTACAGACAGTTGTCAGTGTCAGACAGGTCTTCCATTAGGGTTGAAGAAATCATTCCTGCTGCTCGAGTTGCAATACAAGTAAGTAGTTGGTGAACTCAGGAAGAACCAAGTACCTCCTGCTTGGGAGAGGGAGCTGTGAATACACAACAGCCCCAGTGTGAACACTGCTTTCAAGCCATTTAGCATGAGTAGGGTGGAGACTGACAACAAGTACAGAAACCATGTCATCAGGGTGAAAGTAGCAAGTGTAAAACTAGAGAAACCCAGCCTTCCGTGGTCTCAACAGTACAGGGTGTCATTCACCTGTGCTGTCGTGTGTGTTTAAGCCACGAGGTCCTAAAGACTAAGTAGTGAACAGAATGAGGGGGTTGGAGAGGAAAAGGAGATTTGTGCAAGTACAAAGGACAAAGCCGGAGCTCACATGCTGAGTGACAGGATGTTCATGGAAGCTGACGTGTACTGTGTAGGAGGGGATGTGGCAAGAAAACGAATTGAAGAATGATTGGATAGAGCTAGAGCATAGGATTAGGGACTACAGGTAAGGCTCCTAAGGAGTGTGTGAGGACAGTGTGAGGAGGACAGTCCCGTGTGATCTGAGAGGCCAGTTGGAGAAGTCAGCATGTCTTTCTCATAATACCCTTTCCATGCCTCCTTAGACTATGGAAGCAAGCGATTTCACTGCCACTGTGGCTTGTTTCATGAGGCTGTCATGGGCTGCAGCTGCAGGACGGCTTGACCTTGTCGGAAGTAGCCAGCCGATTAAAGAAAGTAATTCTCTGTTTCCTGCTGGAATTAGGAACAGACTCAGCAGTTCAGGTACTGATTTAAAATGGGACAGTGCTTTTAAGTAAACATAGAACAGTATGTTTCCCTATGGCTTTTTGGTTCTCATTAGTGTGTGTGTGTGTGTGTGTGTGTTTGTGTATGTGTAACGATAATAATTAAAGAGGACAAGACCATAAATTTGAGAGGGAGTGGGGGAGGGATTGGATGGGGGGCGGGTAGAAGTGACGTAAATACAGTACCCATGTAGAAATCTCCAGAACAAAAAGGACAATAATGCAACATTGAGCAAGAATTAGCTGTAAGAATAATCCATGTGCAGATTTGTCAGATTATAAAAAGAAGCTTTTTCTTTTTCTTTTGAACATGATTAAAAAAATTCATGAGTCTTGACACCTTATTTAAGAGAAAGGGCATTTATTAGTGCACGGACTAAGTGCRAGGTCAAGCCCTGCCGTCTTTACTTTGCTGGGTGTAAGTGTTACACCTGTAATTTGTGGCTGAAACATAAATTTCCCAGAAGTCTAGCATGGTAAACTGTTCTTTTCTTGGTTTGGCACAGCTCCATGCCCCAACTCCAGAGTGTGTGTGTGTGTGTGTGTGTGTGTGTGTGTGTGTGTGTGTGAGAGAGAGAGAGAGAGAGAGATGCATAGCTTGTGTGTGAGCTAGAGATCAATATAAAATTATTGTTCTTCAGATATTTTTGTTCTCTTTTTGGTTTGGGGCGAGAGTGGCTGTTTTGAGGCAGGATCTCTYGTTGACATAGAAATCACCGTTAGACTGGGCTGACTCAGGAAGCCCTAGGAATGTGTCTGTTGCCACATCCCCAGTGCTGGATTTGCAGGTGTACTGCTATGCCCAGCTGAGCCCATGGGTTCTGGTACTGAGTTCAGGTTCTTATAATTAGCATACTAAACACTTTACCAACTGARCTACCCCTTTAGGCCCTGTCTACTTATTTTCTGTTGGGCCTTTTCATGTAACTTTATTTCTTAGCTTTGTTAGTTCTTCTTGCCCTGTATGTTTATAAATACGTCAATAGTAAAAGGGTTTTCTGGTTTGGCTTGGTTTGGGTTTTTGGAGATAGGGTCTCACTATAGCCTTGGCTGGCCAGGTGCTTGCTATATAGACTAGGGTGACCTCAGACTGTCTACCCTGCTTCTCCATTGCTGGGATTTAATGGTGTGTGCCACCACACCCAGAGTAATAATATTTTTTTAATTATGACCAAATATGCAGAAATGTTAAGTAAGTTATATTTTTAGGATTCTTTTGTCCATGTAGCCCATTGAGATCATCTTATAAGACACAAGGCATTCTCCCACCTGAAAGGAGTTTTGTCATGTGAAAACATTTTGAATCCCTGCAATGTGTTTAAGACAACGCAGCTGGCATGCATCAGATAGGGAGACTACATCTCCCGTTCCCTAGCAATGCTTTCTTGCGGGATTTACTATTGCTCAGGGACTGTGGGTCTTACATTAAAATACTGCATGCTCCTAGGAGCTATACTAAACCTGTGTTCCCTGCTTTCAGGAAGCAATTGCAGCTCTAGCAGTGAAGGAGAGCCAGCAGCCCTGCATGCTGGGATCTGTGTCCGGCAGCAGTCTGTATCCACCAAAGATGCCCTGATTGCTGGAGAGGCTTTGTCTCTTCTCGTTACGTGCCTGCAGCTCCGGAGTCAGCAGCTGGGTAGGAGGCTTATTAGTAATTCATTTCTTTCAGGGAAAAGCCAGCTCTCGGTTAAGAATTAACATTGCTATATAAAAAGCTCCTTTTGAATAGAGAAGGRATAGAGAGAGTAAGGATGTAGAACRGGTGAAAACAATGCTGAGTGGTTGGTTCTGCAGGAATGTTTGAGTGTTTGCTGAGCCTTTTGTGTACAGACACATTTGTGTCCACACATACAATTCTACATCAGGTATTGTAGGGTGCGTGTCTGCTCTAGTGGAGATAATTATAACTAAGGAATTGAAGCAGTCAGGTTACTAGTTTATAATAAGTAAATTGTGTCAATTACATATTGCTAAGTCTGGCTCTGTAATCTTTGCTAATGACTTCTAGTGGGTGGCGAAACTGGGCCTTTGTTCCTTAATATCTCTGCTCTGTCTTCTCTTTTTCTTGGTGACTCGATCCAGTTTCAAAGCCTTAAATCCACTAGACACTGTTACCCTCCACGTTAGTGTGAGTCTTTGTTCTGGACCCCCTCCTCATCACTGTACTTGAGATATCTCAAACCTAACCTGTCTAGAATAACTCTGATCTTGCCCATAGCACATAACAGAAGTTCAACCAATTTATGAGCAGAACAGTTCCAGCTTTCTGCATTCTCTGCCTAAGAACCTTGGAGTATCTATCACATTTTACTGTCTCTGCTTCTGTTGTGTGAGTGTAACCGCCTCCAGATTCTAGATTCTGCCTGTTTGTACCCATTTCGTGTGTAGTTAGTACTTCCACACTGCCTCCACCTCTTAATTGGATTGTACCAATCAGCGCTGACCTAATTTCTCTCCCTACTCCTGCCCTTACATTTTTTTCCTCAGGCATGCTCCTTCTGCAGAACTCCCAGGCGTCTCTGCTTATCCACAGTAAAAACCAGCTCTCTACTAAGTCCCCAAACCCAACACAATACCAGTGATTCTGTTCCTCCCATCTTCTAGTTTATCCCTCACTTGCTGGCCTCTTTGCTATTTCCTCAATACATAAGCTG
>BDUI01004012.1:30901-41194 GCA_002335545.1 Apodemus speciosus
CCTTTTGCAGCAAGCCCAGCCTACCTGGCTGTTGCTAGGTAACTGCTGGGCGGAGCCTAGAAGGAATGATGACATGCTAACAGGTGGGGCCTAACTGGAGAGGGAGGGTCATTGGGAGAAGGTCCTTGAAAGGGACATTGGAAACATTCTCTCTTTTTACTTCCTGGTCACCAAGAGAAGGGTAAATCCTTTCTGCCCATGGTTGCCACCACAGTGTGCCACCTCACCGCTCACCATTAAGGCCAAAGGAGACCATGGCCTGGACCAGGAAACAGGTCTTTTATCTTCGTGGAGTGAAGATCTCCAGCATTTTGTCACGGTAACAAACATAAAACTCCTTTTCTTCAGATATTTCTTTTTTGTTTTGATCAGTTCATTTTACACACGAAGAAGAAAAGGTGCCTCGGAAGGAGAACGCTTAAGCCCGGGAGCCAAATAATGGGGACGAATATTTGGTTGAAAATCTATTTAACATGTCTCAGTAGGCGAGAACAAGACCTGATGTAGCCTTATTAAGATAAGAATATGTTTCTTCTTTATTATCTTGTTAGCCATAGACTTGAATTTTGATAGGGCAATTTTCAGGGCTTAAACACTTGATTGCCACTAATAGTGGCACTAACAGCGAGACAGCGTTTAGGTTTAATTTATAGTCATTTAACACAACTTTAAGTATGGATTTCTCCAAATGCCCTTGTGATTTCGGTGAAGCTAGTCTATGCAGAGCTGAAATCCTGCTGCAGTAATTGTGAGGGATGCAAATAGCCCCACATCAAATAGCTCACAGAGCCCTCCAACAACACRATGACCAGCAATGGCTATCAACGGGTTTTGCCGGGATGGTTTTTTTAACCCTAGAAATCCCGTTTTAGGAAACYCGTGGCAGTAGTTGCAAGCTAAATGACTTAAAACTTATTTTGRCTTTTAAAAGGAAAGCCTTTTCCCACTATTAGCTCCCTCRGGGWCGGTTGGCGTTCCTCCTTGAGCCAGCACAGTTCACTTTTGATCCACCAGGGGCCGCTGTTCTCCAAGCAGTGAGMTCTCCAGGGGCGAGCCAYCTTCCAACTCCAAATAGAACAGSAGCAAGAAATACTTCCTTTGAATTTATGTTTTGAGACCTTGAAAATACGATGTTGAGTGAAAGAAGCCAGAGACAAAGGCCACATGCTACAAGGTTCTCTTTACATAAAATCTATGCGGAGAACGTAAATGTATTAGATAAGAAACCACAACAGGTCTGTGATTCCTGCCAGGCTGCCTGACAAGCTTGCTCCTTGCCRTCACAGGCTTGCAGGGCGCCCACCTCTTTCACTGAGACCGATTGTTAGCACCACGTTCCTTGGTGGTTTCTTTATTATCTTGTTAGCTGTAGACTTGAATTCCGATAGAACGGATGTAAGGACTGAAAACCCTGCCTGGCGGAGTACAAGAGGGAGTAACACTTCGGAGGGGGGACAGGGTAGGGACTGATAGACAGGGCCACCTTTCACTGTTCTCACCCAGAAAGTCCTGACGCGCATCCCTCATATTCTCCAAAAGACGACAGGGAAATTGAACCTTAGTTCCTTGCATCAGAGGCTTGTGCAAGACCACCCTCTATTTCCCATCTACGACCCATTTTCCCATCCTTTCACTATCCTGCCCCACCCCACGATTCCTGGGTAATTTCCCCTAATAAACACGGAGCACTGTCCACTGCCTCAGGGTCAGCTTTGCAGAAAGAATCCTATGGTTGCCAGGGAAGCTACCCATGACGGTAAAGAAATCAAATAGAAGGGGATAGAAGGGGGACCATGCCGGAGTTGCTGTGCACCATCCCTGTATCAGAATCTGCGCGCGCGCGCGCGCGCGCGCGCGCGCACACACACACACACACACACACACACCTCCATCTCTAGACTGCTGTGGTCACATATTCGAAAGGAAATCATGGACTGAAACCAAAGCTGCCCACCTGTCCCTACCTGCTTTTAGAGGCTCTAGACTGAAGGCGATTATGGACACAGCTTCCCGTGTGCATTAGACTAGCGCATTTCAACATTTCAAGCCAGATATGGACGGAATGGACAGATTCCATTTCCTTCCTACCCAGTGGTTAACTTCCTTTTCCCCTGTCTGGACTCACTTTAGTATGGGCTTACAAAGCACAAGTTGTGACAGCCAGTGGGTCTGATTTTGAGCCCAATGTCCCCATTATTGGCAATAAAGACTCAGGCAGATTCTTTACAATTTTCTTTCAGTTCCCTTGTTTATAAGAAGGACAAAGAAGCACTCCTAGATTTTTTCGAGTGGGGTATAAGCAACATGCCCAACTGCCACCTATGCCCAAGRGAGATCCATTTCCTTTTTGAGCAGACTTCACTAATCCACAACTGGTTCTAGTTTTCTCTAAAGGTTCATGGTCAGAGCTGCCTTGTTTTTAAACTTCTGCAATATTGAGAAATATTACAGATATTTATATTTAGCTTCCAGTCTGCCTCCTTCTGTCTTAGACAGCTACGCAGTGTCCCTGATGCCTGCTTCACTCCTTCACTATACACGACTGATTTTAAGTGCCTTGAGGTAAGAGCACTGTCTCTTCCAGCTGTGTGTCACGGGCTTTTTACCCCGTCTCCCTGCACAGCTCCAGGGCAGTGTTTGCCTGAATGCCGCTGGGTTTATGTTGTATGCAGTCCTTCCTGAAGCATCGTGTCCCTGCCAGGCAGATTCCCCACATGTCTGTCAGAGGATGCCTGTGCCCCTGTGGGTCAGGGACTTCTAGCCACAGTTCTAGAAGGCGTGGGGCTAGATTTATCTCACTGAGGAATGAGTTTCTTTGAGCTTTCTATTCAATGCCTCTTGCTGACAAAAGTTTTGACTTATTCTTTGACAATGTCATGCATGTATACACTGTATATTGATTATGTCTCCCCTCCTCCACTTTCCTGCCTCAACTCCCCCCAGGACTACTCCATCACACACATACCCATACTTCATCTCCTCCTTTAAATCTATTTACTTATTTTATTACTTGCTTGCTTGTTTAATTATTAACTTATTGAGTGCAATTATTGCTACCCATATGACCATGTCATCCACCGGGACATGGGCAATCTACCCATTCYTCTCCCCCAGTCCCAAAGCCATCAGTTGCCAATGGCACCTCAGGTACAGCTAAGGTTTCAGAAGACTTTCTATGTTGGAATTTTTAATTGGCCTGAATTTGTGCAAGTTATGGTGGCTTCATGTTTGCAATGGTCATGTCATGTCCAGAGGACAGTGTTTCACAATCTTCCATTCCATCTTAGACAGGGTTTCTATAGCTGTGATAAACACCATGACCAAAGCAAGTCGGAAAGGGAAGGGTTTATTTTGCTTGCACTTGCATATCACCATTCAACATCAAAGAAAATCAGGACACAAACAGGGCAGGATCCTGGAGGCAAGAGCTGATGCAGAGGCCATGGAGGGGTGTTGCTTACTGGCTTGCTCTCCATGGCTTGCTCAGTCTGCTTTCTTATAGCACCCAGGACCACCAGTCCAGGGATGGCACCACCCATCAATCATTATTTAAGAAAATTACCTACAGCCAGATCTTACAGAGGCATTTTCTCAGTTGAGATTCCCTGCTTTCCAGTTACTGTATCTTGTGTCACGTTGACATAGAACACTATCACACTCTCTATCCTAACTCTTGTGTTCTTCTGCCCCTCTTCCCAGACATTCCCTGAGCTCTGCAAGGGTGAGGTCAATAGAGATATCCCATCGTGGATGAGATCTCAGTTCTTTTCAGCACTTTGAGAAGTAGTGAGCCTCTATGCTAACCACCCACAGCAATAAGAAGTATCAGGGGAGATGGGATTTGAACATAGATCTTGCATATGGCCAGGGTTCTGTTGTCATAGCTTCCCTAGTGACATAACACCAGAGCTCCAGACCTGTCCCACTTTCAGAGCCTCAGTCCCTCCTGCCAGTGTAAATCTACTCAGTCTTGATTCGGCATCAATATTTGGTTCAGGAAATGTGGTTAGCCTTGATTACACATCAGATCACGCTGACCACAAAGAGTTCTCGGTTGATGTTCTGTAACAAARAAGATAAATAGGCATAGGGCTATGGGTATAAACATAAATATTTAGAATGCAATTGATAACTAAGACCATTTAAAAACAGCATCAATAGATTCTCCCCTAGCTCCAAAGACTTTCCCTAACTGTGCTAGGCATGAATTCCCTCCTGTTGAGCTAGACTAAATTCAATCAAGAGAACAGTTGGTTAGCCCAGAAACTGTTTTTGTTTTTGCACCACTGGGCATGTCTTGCCTGACATGTCAGTATTTTAGGTCCAGCACTGGAAAAGGCCACTAATGTCTTTTCTCCCCAAGTAGTCTGCAAAGCACCTTGCAGCTTCATGAAGGCTAGCCAAYKGGGAGAGCTTCCTAGAAAATTCAAGACTGGCTTCTCTGGGTCCCGCAAGCAAGCAGACAGTATCTTTAGCAAGAGGCTCTTGTCATGTAGTGATAGTGAGAAATCAAGAATGACACCAGCCTGTGTTGGTTTGGGTGCCTCTGGGGCTCCCTGGTCAATAACCTGGAGGGAGGTAACCCCATGCCTGATACTGATGTGATGCACATAATAACCCATGACYTTAGTTAYCATACAACTAAAGATTAAAACTATTTAAGATTCCATCTCTGAACCAGTCAGAATTGCCATAATATAAATATAAATATAATATAAATAGCAATGACTGCAGCCAAGGGTGGCAGGGGAAGGAACTGTTATATACAATTGGAAATTGATAGGAGTGTAAACTGGTGCAGCCATTTTGGAAATCTTTCTGGAGGTTTCTCATAAGCTAGAAATCAGGGGCTAGAGCGCTGGCTCAAGGATTGGACCTCTACAAGGTTCTCTCCTTGTAGAGGACCCAGCACTCTCATGGCGGTTTACAACTGCCTGTCAACTATAGTTCCAGGGGATACAGTGTTCTCTTCCGGCCTCCACAGGCTTCATGCAGGCCCACTGTGCAATACAGAGGATGCAAAAGCACCCATTCCCATGCAATAAATGAATAAGTGTCTTTTTAAAATTCAAGGAGAAATAGGTGTTCCATATGACCCAACAGTACCACTCCTGGACGTGTCCCAAAGGYGACAGAGACACATGCACATCCAYGTTGCTTCTTACCTTCTCGGGCCCTATCATCAAATCTTTTGTTTGTGTTTTAACCTGGAGCACAATGAAGAAAAATAGAAATGCATCATTGGCAAGGAGTTGCATGAGGAAGGAGGGATGGAAGGATATAGGTGAGGTGAAAGTAAAGAAGAATATCGGAGCAAATGGTGCTCGTGGATAGCTAAGAGGAGCGATGGGGATGGACAGGTAAAGGACCAGGGAAAATATCCGAATAAAATGTGCATGTGTGAAGAAGCCACTTGGGAATCTATGACCTTGCAACCTGAGTAAGAGGTATACTTTGATATGTGTTGTGTATTCTGTCTTGGGCTCTAGCTTCACATCGTTTATTTGTGTGTTCAAGGTGCAGTACTTACAGAAGCTAGGACWGTATGCATGAGGCATGGGCAGAGGGCTGCATTTCAGGATGGGGGACAGCAGCATAGAGGTACAATGAAGGTAGGCGTGAACAGGGCAGGGAGGGATGCCRGGAGTTAAAGGGTTATGTGGGTGTGGGTGCGATTGGGAACATGAGAGGCAGGGGGTAGACTAACACAAGCTAAAGATGGGTAATTCCATTTAAAAATATATTTTTTAAATGGAATTTGAAGTGGGGCACCCCATAGCATTTATTTCCCCTCCTCATATATAATAGCTTTGGGTCTTATCTCTGTCACTTTCTGCCACCATTTTGACATCCTGTGTTCAGTGTAAGAATAAGGAGAGCTGATGTTCCTTTCATGTCCCCTTTTTGCCAAGAGAACGGAGATATCTGTGAGGCTCCTGGATGCTCACTCCTGTCTCCTGTCTTCTGCACAACCCAAGCACTTTTTCCCCCTAATATTCCCACAAAACCACATCATCGACAAATCCCATAGGAACAGTGATAACCAATCTCTGTGCACGTCTCACGGGCCTCTCTTCCTTTCCTTCAATCAATATTTATAGCATGTCTAGCACATAAAATAGTCCAGCCGCACTGCCCAGTAAGAGCTTGAAGCAATTTACACTTCTCAAGACTTTCTGTCCAATAGGTAAGTCATTAGTGAATTATAGTACCTTCCCAGTGCTTTTTATCTGAAATGGTTCTCCTCCAACGACACACTCTGTTGGAAGTGAAGACTGGTTGGGGGATTTATTTTACCGAAAATAAAAATAAAATTAAAAGTTCTGTTTATCAAAACTGAGCAGAAATGTCCCTAATCAGAACTTTTGATTTCTATATAATAATTGTATTTGTACAAATAATTTTTGTGCTGTATTCTTTTGGGGATTGGGAGATGGGCTGAAAATGTATAACCATTCTCCACATGTGTTTGCTTGYTTGTTTTATGTGTTTGACAGAATCTCTGGATGAACCTAACGCTGGCTGGACAGAGATACTCGTGTTTCAGCTTCCCCACCCCACCCCCGGCCCCCAGTTGTGGAAAGACAACACACAGCCCCATTCTTTCACATGTGTGCTGGAGATCCCAACTCAAGCCTTACATAGCCAGCCCTTTGCCGTGTGAGCTGCTCTTCTAAGGACACTTCCACTCCAAAGATCAGCCAAGTAGCACAGCTTCTCTTTGACATAGACACCATAAGTGGACAGAGCAGCCCTTGGGTTCTTGGGGTGCCGTATCCCTTAGATGGCTGAGCGCTGACTACTGTTGGGTTTATTCCAATATGGAAACTGATTCTTATTTTATACACAAACCTGAAAGGGTCAATGTCATTGTTTAATTAAATGTCCTGAGTTACATTGTTATCTGAGCTGCACCTGGTGGCTCAGGCCTGCAATCCCAATTACTCAGAAAGCCGAGGCAGGAGAATAGTAAGGCCAAGGTATGCCTCAGCTACACAGGAAGTTCAAGGACAACCTGGCCAACTGAGACCATCACAAAAAACCAAAAAGGAAAAGGAGAGATGGGGTGTAACTGCACGTCAGAGGGTTTGCCCAACATATCCAAAGCCCTAGCTTCAATCCTTAATAACCCCCCAAAATGTTGGCTGGCTGCATTAGCTATGACAGAGCATTTCCTTTATTATAATACATATTATAATACATATTTAAATTCTTCATATCAGTATATTTTGATTATATTCTTACCAGGCTCCAACTTTTCAAGGTCCTCCCTTTCTCTAACAATGAAATAAATTTCATATTATTTTTTGCTTTTAAAAATGGTAACAATAAAACATTAAGCCTTATGACAATAAGCCAGGGTATCTTTAATCTRTTTTTCCAAATGAAGAAGCTGAGACACAAGGATACCTTGACACTTACTGGGCAGGCAGTCATCAGTGGAGATGGGATTTGAACCTAGATCTCAAGCACACATGTCCAGGGTTCTGTTGTCATAGCTTCCCTGATGACATAACACCGGAGCTCCAGACCTGTCCCACTTTCAGAGCCTCAGTTCCTCCTGTCAGTGTAAATCTACTCAGTCTTGATTCGGCATCGATATTTGGTTCAGGAAACGTGGTTAGCCTTGATTACACATCAGATCACGCTGACCACAAAGAGTCCTCGGGTGATGTTCTGTAACAAAGAGGATAAATGGCAGCCAGCTGCCAGACACAGGCCACCATCGCTCATCAGACGTGAGGAGGAAAAGAGGAGACAGCAGGATTCCACGGGCCATCTGCTCTGCTGGCTGGCCCGGCCGTTTGCATTCCCCTGAGAGCCTTTTAAGTGTTCTGCCTGGTGAACCTGGGTTACACAACCAAAGGGGAAAACAGCCTCTCCTTCATTCCACCTCTCCTCCCCTCCCTCCAGCTTTATTCCCGCTGTGCTTTCTTCTATGGCCACATTTCTCAGCACCACTACCAGGAATTCTTTATGCAGGGGCTGCCCTGCAGACTGTAGAATAGTTAGCTCTGACCTTCTACTCACCGGATTCCAGAAGGACCCTTACAGCTGTTGACAACCAAAAGTGTCTCCCGACATAACCAATGTCCTCTTGGGAGCAAAAATGTCCTCTGGTCCATATGACTAGACCAGGAGGTATAGAAGCACAAATAATGCCGTCTTAGCTCAGGGAAGAAAAATGTTCCTCCCATTCCSCAGAATGAATAAGATGATGARAGGGCAGAATCACTCTTCTAGCATTGAAAGCATTTCTTGTTTTTAACCCCCCTCCTGCCAGGACCATGTATTCRGTCCTATGTTTAAAACTGAGAGGAGGGGCTGGGGAGGCTTCCTTGGTACATTGTTTGGCATACAAGCATACAAGCATGAGGACTTGAGTTCAATYYCCTGTACCCGTTTGGAAATTCAGGTATGGCATTATGAACTTGTAATCCCTGTGCTCACCAGTCAGCCTAGGCTGATTGATGACCCCTAGGTGAGACTCCTAGATCCAGGTGAGAGACTGTCTCCAAAACAACAAAAATGTGGAGATCCATCCAGACTCCTCAGCAGGTAGAAAAACTTGGTGCCACGCCTGACAACCTGAGTTAGATAAAGCACACGTGTGCATAAATAGACAAATAAATATACTTTAATGATAGCTCATAAGGACTGACACTAAAGTCTAACCTTTGGACTATATACACACATGCTCCATGCATGCAGGTGCACACAAACACAGGAGGGACAAGAGAACACAATACACCAAAAAGTGAGGGGTCAAAAGAAAGAATGTGAATGAAACTTAAATAACCCACTCCAAAGTCACTGGAAATTGGATCCATTGATGATCTGAGTTCTCTTTTCTAAATCTCTGTACTGGTTAGCTCCATTTAGCTGATTGGCTTATTCTCAACAACTAAATAAGCAAGGATCTCAAACTCACTATTAGTCTTCTAAAAATGGAGTTGTCCTCAGACATCCTCGGATGTGGTTAAGGTCAGCACACTATGCAGACATCTTTTTGTCAGATCCAACCCAGAGAAACTGGATGTCACTCTGGGGTATGAGCTTTCCATGCACACTGTAGAAGATGGTAAGAGAAACAACTGGGATACAGAAACAGCCCAAAGACTTGAGAAAGTAACATTGCTCACTGCCAAGCAAGCCAACGGCATCATTCACTCRAGAGGACCAGAACGCTGGTGGGTCCCTAAGGGAAGGAGGATCTGTAGAGGGGAGAGTCTTCTATGTGAAGAGAAGGATTCCAACACACAGAAATGTGGTTAGAAGACAGAATGAGGCACTCGAAGGGGTTGGCAGACAATAGATACTTGAACCTTGGTTCTCACAATATGAGTTAATAGCATAGATGAACATGGGAGAGCCATTTTCTTCAGTAACGTGTATTGAAAAGTTCAGGAAATGCCCAGACCCTGGATAAGGCAGACCTAAAGCAAATCCCATCTCTGGCACTTGCCAGGTGATTAAACTTGGACCATACCCTGTCTGTCTTGATTTTCTCACATATGAGCATGAGCAACACTCTCCACCACTTAGGTGGCTGAGCTGATTGCCCAAGGCAGTGTCATCTGAGCTTGTTGCAATGGTCACATATAGGAAGAGTTAAAAATTCTAAGTTCTTAATAATAGTTTAGCCAGAATGCCTAGCATTGTCTGTGAAGGTTAGGAAGCTTCTCAAAAGCCCTTTACTCTGCCCACAGGGTGCTCCCACAGTTTCCCAYGCCTCTCTCCAAATTCCTGGCACTATCCCTGTTGATTAAGCTAGTCTTTGCCATTAGCGTCACAAGGTAAATCAAGACCCTGTGAGATAGTTTCTCCTTTGTACAAATCGGGYGCACAGCACTTTCACAACCATGTAGACTTCACTGCTTTGTAACTCTTTTCTACAAGACTAGATGCAATCTAAGCACTGTCTAAGCCCTGTCAGCTACTGAGTTCCTTCCTGGTTCTCCGGAATTTCTACCCTTGTCTTTTCCTGCAGACTTCACCAGCAGGAGTGGAAACGGTGAAACGTGCCTTCTAGCTGAATTTACAAAACCGTGTAAGCTCACGGCATCACCACTGAGCCTATTCACTTAAACATGTACTGACCACCTACTATGTRCTAGGAACTGTTCTCAATATGGGAATAACTCCATAAATGAAGCCTAGATTATGGCTAGATTCCTCATGTTCCTTCCAATCCAATTTTTTTTTTGTCAGAAAACAAAGTCTAAAGTCTAAATTCTGTATCTCCTCTCTGTAACTACCACCCTCATTCTCATGGCCCCCTTTGCTTATTTG
>BDUI01004012.1:67954-80094 GCA_002335545.1 Apodemus speciosus
AAGTAGGCTTCATCTCAGGGATGCAGGGGTGGTTCAATATATGGAAATCCATCAACGTAATCCACTACAAAAACAAACTCAAAGAAAAAAACACATGATCATCAGATGCTGAAAAAGCATTTGACAAAATTCAGTATCTCATCATGTTAAAATCTTGGAAAGATCAGGAACTCAAGGTCCTTACCTAAATATAGTAAAAGCAATAAACAGCAAATTAGTAGCCAGCATCAAACTAAATAGAGAGAAAGTTGAAGCAAAATCAGGGGACTAGACAAGAGTGCATGCTCTCTCCCTATCTATTCAATATAGAACTCAGAGTTGTAGCTAGAGCAATTAGACAACAAAAGGAGATCAAAGAGATACAAATTGGAAAGGAAGAAGTCAAAATATCACTATTTGTAGTTGATATGATTTTATACTTGTGACCCCAAAATTCCACCAGAGAACTCCTAAACCTGATAAACAACTTCAACAAAGTGGCTGGATATAAAATTAACTCAAATAAATCAGTAGCCTTCCTCTACTCAAAGGATAAACAGGCTGAGAAAGAAATTAGGGAAATGACACCCTTCACAATAATCAGAAATAATATTGCATACCTTGGTATGACTCCAAGCAAGTGAAAGATCTGTATGACAAGAACTTGAAGTCTCTGAAGAAAGAAATCAAAGAATATCTCTGAATATGGAAAGATCTCCCACAATCATAGGATTGGCAGGATTGATACAGTAAAACTGGCCATCTTGCCGAAAGCAATCTACAGATTCAATGCAATCCCCATCAAAATTCCAAAACAATTCTTCACAGAGTTAGAAAGAGCAATTTTCAAATTCATTTGGAATAACAAAAAACCCAGGATAAAGAAAACTATTCTCAACAATAAAAGAACTTCTGGGGGAACCACCATTCCTGACTCAAGCAGTACTACAGAGCAATAGTGATAAAAACTGTTTGGCATTGGTAGAAAGAGAGGCAGGTCAGTGGAATAGAACTGATAACCCAGAAATGAACCCTCACACCTCTGGTCACTTGATATTTGACAAAGGAGCTAAAACCTTCCAGTGGAAAAAAGACAGCATTTTTAACAAATAGTGCTAGTTCAACTGTAAGTCAGCATGTAGAAAAATGCAAATAGACCCATTCTTATCTCCCTATACAAAGCTCAAGTCCAAGTGCATCAAGGACCTCCACATAAAACCAGATACACTGAACCTTATAGAGGAGAAAGTGGAGAAGAGCCTCAAACACATGGGCACAGGGGGAAATTTCCTGAACAGAATGCCAATGGCTTATGCTCTAAGATCAAGAATCAACAAACGGGACCTCATAAAATTGCAAAACTTCTGTAAGGCAAAGGACACTGTCAATAGGACAAAATGGCAACCAAAAGATTGGGAAAAGATCTTTACCACCCCTACATCGGATAGAGGGCTAATATCCAACATATACAACGAACTCAAGAAGTTAGACTCTAGAGAATCAAATAACCCAATTTTAATATTTAACATTTTAATATTTAATGGGGTACAGAGCTAAACAAAAAATTTTCAACTGCGGAAACTCAAATGGCCAATAAGCACCAAAAACAATGTTCAACATCTTTAGTCATCAGGGAAATGCAAGTCAAAACAACTCTGAGATTCTTCCTCACACCAGTCAGAATAGCTAAAATAAAAAACTCAGGTGTCAGCAAGTGCTGGTGAGGATATGGAGAAAGAGGAACACTCCTCCATTGCTGGTGGGATTACAAGCTGCCACTCTAGAAATCAGTTTGGCGGCTCCTCAGAAAATTGGACATAGTACTACCTGAAGACCCAGCTATACCACTCCTGAGCATGTACCCAGAAGATGCTCCAATATGTAATAAGGACACATGCTCCACTATGTTCATAGCAGCTTTAGTTATAATAGCCAGAAGCTGGAAAGAACCTGATGTCTTTCAACAGAGGAATAGATACAGAAAATGTGGTACATTTACACAATGGAGTACTACTCAGCTATTAAAAACAACGAATTCATGAAATTCTTAGGCAAATGAATGCAACTAGAAAATATCAACCTGAGTGAGGTAACCCAAACACACACACACACACACACACACACACACACACACACACAAAACACATGGTATGCACTCACTGTTAAGTGGATATTAGCCCAAAATCTCAGATTACCCAAGATAGACCACATGAAACTCAAGAAGAAGGAAGACCAAAGTTGGTTGTTTCMGTTCTTCTGAGAGGGGGAACAAAATACTCACAGGAGCATATATGGAGAGACGGTGTAGAGCAGAGACTGAAGGAACCACTGTCCCACCTAGGGATTCATCCCATATACAATCACCAAACCCCGACACTATTGTGGATGCCAAGAAATGCTTGATGAAAGGAGCCTGTTATGGCTGTCTCCCAAGAGGCTCTACCAGAGCCTTACAAATACAGAGGTGGATGCTCACAGCCAACCATTGGGCTGAGCACGGGGTCCCCAATACAGGAGTAAGAGAAAGGTCTGAAGGGGCAGAAGGGGTTTGCAACCCCATAGGAAAAACAACAATATCAACCAACCAGATACCCCAGAGCTCCCAGGGACTAAGCCATCAACCAAGGAGTACGCATGGATCCAGCTGCATATGTAGCAGAGAATTGTCTTGTCAGGCATCAAGGGAAGGAGAGGTCCTTGGTCTCATGAAGGCTCCATAGGTGCCCCAGTGTAGGGGAACCAAGGGCGGGGAGGTGGGTGTCGGTGGGTGGGAAGGTGGAGGAACCCCCTTATAGGGAGGGATGATGGCATAGGGGGTTTCTGGGAGTGGGGAAACCTGGAAAGAGGATAACATTTGAAATGTACACAAATAAAATATCCATTTTTTTTTTAAAAAAAGAATCTGCTGTACTCATAGATCAGTGCCTTAATTCAGCTGTCATCAAAGAACACGCCCTCTGCAGGAGGTGGGTACAAGTATTCAGACACTATTGATTCACACAGCTCTAAATGGCATGTCTCCATCAGATCCCTCCCTTCAGTACTCAGGGAAAGAGGAGAAGTAAGGGCCAGAGGAAACGGGGGAAGCAGGAGAGCAAGGCCCTCTAAAGCAACTGAGCAAAGGTCGTATGAACTCAGAGAGAGCAGAGCAGCAAGCACAGGACATCACGGTTCCGCACCAGGTCCAGGTCTGTGTGTACCACAGCCCTCAGTTTAGTATTTTTCTGGTACTCGTGTGTGTGTGTGTGTGTGTGTGTGTGTGTGTGTGTGTGTGTGTGTGTGTGTGTGTATGTGTGTGTGTGAAGGAGTGGGCCTCTGATTCTCGTGCCCTCTCTTGGGCTTCTTTTCCTTTTGCCGATTTGCTTTGTCCCACAGTTTCTGCTTCCTGTCATTGTTTCATTCTGTTATGTTTTGTTGTTACCTCTTAGAAGTCTATTCTTTCCTAATGAGAGAGAGAGAATAGATTCAGATGGGAGAGGAAGTGGGAAAGAAGTCAGCAGAGTGGAGGAGGGTAATCAGTAATCAGGGTATATTGTATGAGTCAAGAATCTATGTTTAAAAAGAAAAAAGAAAAGAAGGAAAGTCTATCAAACAAATATCATTGGTCTGAAAAATGATAGAATTAAAATTTGAAATGTGTTTTCTATCAAAGACATACTGTACTTATACCATCTCAAAATGAAAAGGAACTGGTCAAAGCATCACAAATGAAGTCAAATGTGTCCTTGTGGTACATTTGCCATAAAGCAGCGAGTCCTCCAAACCACGCTCTGTATCTGCAGACTTAAGCACGTGTATATACTGAGCAGGTAGTTTCCTTCATACAGTTCTTCACTTGTCAAAACAGAATAAAAATTGTTTACATGCCATTTACGTATTATAAGTAATCTAGAGATGAGTTAAAGCATTAAAATGAAGTGCAAATAAGTCACTTTAAGTATGGGACTAGATAGGGAACCTGCAGATTCTCATATCCTGGCTTCCTGGAACCCATCTCCAGCAGATACACGGAATGCCTCATTTCATTGTATTAATATGCCCCGTACAGTGATCCATTGCATTATTTATGGGCACTTTGCTATTCATAGTTTGGGTAGGGGAGCTGCCGCAAATAGTGCTGCTGTAACAATTCTTGTATTTCTGTTCTGATGAGCATTTACATACATTTTCTGTTGGGTCCATATCTCAAAGGAGAACTGCTGGGCCAGAGCACAKATTTAAACTAAGCRGGAGCTCACTTTACAGTCCCACCAACAGCAGTCAAAAGCTGCAGCTACCTGGGAAGTCTGCCTCCTGACACGACCTAGCCATTCCTAGCTCCACAGTGGTGCAGAATGTGGTTTAGTTTGTATTTTCCTGATGAATAGTGAAGTCAAGCACCTTCATTCCTATGTTTTTTGACCATGTGATGCTCTCATTTGTGATCTTTCTGTCCATGTGATGCTGCCCTCTATTCCGTCAGGATATGCATGTTCTTACTGGGGCTTGGTAGATATCTACATTGTAAAGAATACAGCCTCCTGTTAGATATAAACCTTACAAATACTTCCTTCTACTCTCCACTGGCTTTGTCACCCCTCTAGTACTGGGTGTTAATGAAGAACAGTCCTTAAATTAATATGATTCAATGTATTGTTTCTTTTTTTTACAACTGAAGTCTTTGGGGCCTTGCACGATAAGCATGTGTCTTCACAAATATGAGGCTTGTGAAGATGGTTTTGTGTGTTCTCTTGCAGCTAAATTCATTGGTCTACTCTCACATCTGGGTCTACAATCCATATGGAGTTGATTTTTACTTGGGAGACACTGGAAGTACAGATATTTTTCTTCTCTAATTTGGTCACCCAAAATAAAAAATTTTCTCACCACATCCTGTTTCACATCTGTTACAATCACGGCACTGAATTTGTTTGTAATTTTTAACCTGTGTATTTTTGTAGCTGCACACGTCTACAATACCAGCATTCTGTGACATGAACACAGAGGACAGGGCATTTAAGGCCAACTAAGGCTACATACGTGCAGGGACTGAACAACAGAGGAAGATTCTGGGCCCCCAAAATAAAAATAAATAAATAAAAATAAAAGATGAATTTGTACGAGCTCCTGTAAGAGTATGCTTATAAAGCTTGTTGTACAAGCATTGTTTATATGCACTGCAAGAAAAATAAAGGCAAAATATGAAACCTAAAACAAGTTGAACTTTTTCCCATTCAATCTGGCTCTTCAATACTTAGTGACTCAACTCAGAGTCATTAATGATGGTTCTCCACAAATTCTGTCTCCTGGGCCTTCAAAAATATTAATGATCTAGTAAAGAACAAAGGTCCCACTGTTACTTCAGGATTTTAAGTGTTGACCCTTATTCTGTATGCATGAGCACACACACACACACACACACACACACACACACACACACACACACAAGATTCAACTTAGCAAACAGTGATTGAAGGTGCAAGCTGATTTCAAGATTATTACATGACTCGAGTACATGTGCCTTAAAATCAACGAAACATGCTTCCTGTGGTCTTATTTCTAGAAGCCTGTGATAGATTTATGTGCATGTCATCCAAGGAGGAAATGCTTTTTAGGGAGAAAAAAATTCTTCTAATGGAGGGAAGAAAGCAAGACAGACGAAGCTGAACAAGGATGGGACTTGCTCTGTCCTGAGGTGAGGGAGAGACCTGAGGCCTTAGTCAGTCAGTCCCTGGCTGCCAGCCATGATGGCAGAGTGGGAACCACACTGTTGTGAAGCAGCAAGTGCTCAAAGAAGGGATTAGCTGAGAAACTATCATGAGCTTTCAAAGCAACAAGAAGGCAGGCTCTGAATTAAGGGATCAGGCATGGGGCGGGRCTCTTGGCAACAGTGTTTGCTGTGTCTTAATGCCCGAGGATCAGAGCACCCATTGTACGCGAGGGGCTTCCTCTTCCCTTTGGAAGTGAGGATGCTTATGTCTGGAGAGGTCAATGGAGTTATTCAGGGTCACACAGCTGGCCAATGGCAGAGTTTGAACATAGGTTCTCTGACTCCAGAACCATTGTATTATAATTTGAATCTTAAGTGACACTTMAAACACAAAATCCAAACAGGTTCRGGTGTTGAAGATTTAGTCCCAAGCATGCTGCTAACATGCGAACATGTTAAGAGAACTTAGTGTCCTCAGTCTTGCAGGTTGATCGAAGAAAGGGAGACACTGCAGGATATATTATATGGCCTTGCTGGCAGCAGGGCCAAGCTAGCCTCTGTGGACTGAATCTGGAACAGACTCACAAAAGTATTTATAGATTTATAGATTATGTATTTATAGATTGTTACACAAAAGTTGCTGTACTGGCTTTTGTGTGTGTGTGTGTGTCAACTTGACACAAGCTGGAGTTAACACAAAGAAAGGAGCCTCCCTTGAAAAAAATGCCTCCATGAGATCCAGCTACAAGGCACTCTCTCAATTAGCAATCAAGGTGGGAAGGGCCCAACSCATTGTGGCTGGTAGTCCTGGGTTCTATTGRAAAGCAAGCTGAGCAAGCCAGGGGAAGCAAGCCAGTAAATAACATCCCTCCATGGCTTCTACATCAGCTCCTGCCTCCAAGTTCAGCCCTGTGTGAGTTCCTGTCCTGACTTCTTTTGCTGATGAACAGCACTGTGCAAGTGTAAACTGAATAAACCCTTTCCTTCCCAACTTGCTTCTTGGTCATGATGTTTTATGCAAGAATACAAACCCTAAGACAGTTGCTTTTGGGGGTAAAACAAGTTCCTTATAACAAAGCCCCTGCTCAAATCTATGTTTTGTGAAGGAAAACATCACATCTCTATAGCTTTAGTCCTTGTATACCATTTGCAGTAGCCAATAATACAAGACATTCCAGGTGAGCCAGGACTGTCTTGTGACAAGAGTCTAGCAAAGGCTGCAAAGGTCCTTCAGAGTGACAACTCTATAAATCACAGAAAACAATCACTGCTTTCCACAAAGGTGTCTTCAAGGTTGAAGCACTTCTAGACAACAACGACTCATTCCAATATCTACCCTAGATACAATAAAAAAACAACTATTTCATTCTAATGTTTACCCTGGATACAGTGATTCTACTAGAATTCCACTGTAAGAGGTAGAGCCCAGAAGTGGATACTCAAGTCATTGAGGGTTATGTCTTTAAGGGCTATAGGACTATAGTCCTTTTGTACATCTCTCTCAGCAATAGATGAAGGGTTTGTTATCTGTACGTTCCCATCATGATGTGCTCCCCACAGCTAAAAACCTAAAAGCAATGAATCTGTTCTCATCCGGGCCTTCAAGAGTGAGCCCAACAAACCTTTTCTCTTTATGAGTAGACTTATCTCAGGTGTATGTTATAGTAAAGGGCWGCTGGCCAATTTMCTTTGCTTTGTTTCACACTATTTCATGCTAGTTCTACATAAATAAAGCAAACACTAAGGAAGCTGTATGCATTGCATGTATGTCTCTGCATTTGAATCTGAATAAGCAAACAAGGAGAGAAATGATACTCAGTTCTAAAATGTTGGTGATTTTCCCAAACCCACACTTTATTCCTGTGTTTAATTCAGTTCTCCTAGCTCATCTTTGGAGACAAAGGAAATTGACAAAACCAATTAGTAGGTCTTCTCTGTATCATTGTTCCCCTCACCCCCATCCTCTTAGCAAGCAGGAACCAAGTCTGTGACTTAGGATCATGAAGGAGTTTAGTGATTCAAGCTCCTGATTTTTTTTTTGTTGTTGTAACAGTGATTCCTTTGATTCTTGTGATCTCGGCTTCTACTTTCTGCCTCCTTTGATGTACAAAACAGTTAATTTCCTCTACATTTCTTCCACAGTTTTGCATTGCACTTCTATAAACAGAGAGCAAAAAGTTTAGGATTGCTTTTGATTTTTTTTTTTTTAGTTGAGCCCCTCAAATTGGGCCTTTGTAAAAATTCTTTAATCTTACATAAAACTCTCCTACTTCCCTTATTTATATYCAAAAGAAGGAGCTGTAACAATGAGATGAGCAACCAGAGATCRCCTCTGAGAAGGAGATTTCCCACAGTGCTGCCAGCTTGTCAGGCCACCTGGCAAGAGAGACTGGAAACAGTGGTGGCAGAGCCACACCCTGACCCGAGCTGCTAAGCAGTGCTTAGCTCTGGCCTTCCATTTAAACTTCATGTCACATTCCCCAAGATGGGCTGGAGGTGGCGGTCAGTCACTAGGCCTCTTCATAACACTTCCCAGTGTGGCCACAATGAGTGAATCTTTTCCTTCTTCTTTCTTCTTGCTATTATTTGCTCGTTTGTCTTAYGAAGCAAGGGTGATGAGCCTGGCTTATTAGTGCTGCCATAATTTCCAGGAACAAAAATATCTGGGGCTATTTATTTGAAGGTTATGTCGGCTTAGGCTGTTCATCTGCCTCGTTGCACTTGACAAACTCTCTAACAGAGAACTGCTGTCCCTTCATTGACAATCTTCACAGCAAGTGTTTTTCATTAATTTATTTATTCTCTTTACATTCTGATCAAAGCCCACCCCCTCTCCTCCCAGAGGCCCTCCAACACACAGTCTCTCCCTCTTCCCCCTCCCTTTCTCCTGTGAGAAGTGGGAGGTGCCACTGGGTATCAACCAACCCTGGTAAGTCAAGTCACTGCAGGATTAGGTTTGCAGCAAATGCTATTAACTGTACTGGGATTCTTGATACTTAGCTGGTGAGAAGTTTCTATCAGACTTTCTTCCCACAGCCCACRTAATTTTCCCTGTCTTCCTATCCTATGTCAAGCTGATGGCTGGATTTCCCAATCAATGAGCATTAACACATAAGAATAAAAGAACCACTTCCTCTGGTGTGCGTTCAGGTGTGTTGCTGTTTTTCATGGAAGTTCAAATGCAACTCAGTGGCTTATCAACAAATCTTTTTAATCCTGGCATTTTCAGTGATTCCAATATCTACAAAATACAAAACAAACTTCCTTTCTAAAGAATTTTTTTTCTATCTTCCTACTGCTCTGTGAAAGTGGATGGCTTGGGTGTCATTATTCTTACTCTGGAGACTGACAGATCCAGATCTACACAAAACGTGGTGCTGGGTGTCAGCATGATTTCCTGTTTCTAAGCTTCAAACCCCATGGTCCTTCAGCCATGTAGATGTGGTTTATAGAGAAGCATCAGGACTCAGAATCAGTGTGTTGTCCTGTGACTCTGAGATTTGAACACATATTAAGATCTGTGGTGTCAATTACCACAGCCTCCATGCTCATGAGCCTGATGGTACTGCTTGGCTTTGTCAATGATGCTGTTCAAACCAGTTTCCTGCATCTTCTCCCTCCTTCCTGGTTCTGTTTGTGTTTGAACACTAGGTGGGTTCACGTGATCCCTCTTCCTCCTTCTGTGGAGATAAAATATTCAGAAGGATTGTCTCCTTCAGCTGAGAAGGGAGCGAGATGAGACACTGAAAGTCAAATAAAATAGAACAAGAGGAAAATGAGGCAGAAACCATTTTTTCTGTTCCTTACACTTGAACAGAGACTACTTTTGTGAAAAGAAAGAAAAAAAAAAACACCTCTAAATAGCTTCCTAAATTCCTGGTAAACAATAATGGAAGATCATTGAATGAAAGGACCACTTTGAAGATTTCAAAAGCTGATGTGTGAGTCAGAGTCACGTGCAAGGAACAATATGGCTGTTATGGGAAGTGAGTTTGATGGGCCATCTTTTATTCTTGCAAATACTGTCTTAGCTTACGACAGGTACTGAAAACAAGGGCAAGCCATATCTTAACAGCACACTGAGTGCTTTGCATAAATCGGTGAACAATGAAAAATAAAAATCCCACCCTCAGAGAAACATGGTAAAGGAAGATTCCATGATAGAGTGCTACTGCTATACAGAAAGTAGAGCAGGAATCCGGAATTGGATACACTAGAATTCATAGTGCTGTTTTAAATGGCATGGTGGGTGGACTTCAGTAAGAAAGTGATAGGTACTTAAGCAAAGAGCTAAAGGAGGTAAGGTGATTAACCAAAGCAAAGAATAGGAAAGCCTGAGGCAAATGTGTGTTGACAGACTTGGAGACTAATAAGGAGGTTACTGTGAGGAGGGTAAGGAGAAAATAGGAACTGCTCCTGTCAGACATCAGAAGCCAGTGTGTGGTTTGGGGCTTTAACTCTCAAAGGGAGCCATGTTCCTTGTGAGGTGATGAGAAGATAGGACTGACTGCACTCACTCTGGAGCCTTGGCAAGTAAGCACAACAGCAAGAACATTGAAGTAGAGGGGAGCATAGGCCCTGTCTGTAGACTACATCAGCTAATAGATTCTTGATCTTTTCTATGGTAGTCTAGATACTGGTGATAAAACATGTTTAATCACACTGTATAAATTCTACACAGTCAAATACCAGCTTTAAAATGTGGAGACACTTAGAATTCACTGTTTTCAGCTTTGAGGTTCCAGAGGGAACACCAAGGCAAGAAGAGGGTGGTTGTTTGTTTGTTGGTTGGTTGGTTGGTGTTATTCTATAATCCTGATCCAGAAAAAAAGCTCCTTCTATCCTGMCTGTCCCAAGGGTGCCACTGTGTGTGGTGTGTGACTACCACAGGAACAACTAGGTAGTCTTAACAGCAAACTTGAATCTCTACAGACCTTAGTAATCAAAACCCTGACAGCATCTCATCCATTGCCTACAGGGTACAAAGTATCTGTAAAAGTATCCTCAACATCCCTAACAAATATCCTGGAACTTAAAGGGCTTGGAGGCTAGYGATAGAAGACAGAGCTAGAAATTATTGTTATCAATCCTGTAAAAAAGAATGCTGAGTGCAGAAGTGTCCAAAGCACATACTGCAGAAGTTCTGCTCTACAAAACCAAAGTGAAAGGAGCCATTCATTAGATGAGATGGCATCAGAGTTCTGCTGCAGGTAAGTGGAACTTGGGGGAGCAGAGTTGGGAAAGTGTGATCCAAGATGTGGTGGTTTAAGTAAGAAATGCCCCCACTGGCTCAGATATCTGAACATTTGATCTGTAGTAGGTGGTGATATATGGGGAGGTTGTAGGAAATACAGACTTGCTAGAAGTATGTTGGGGTACACTGTGTGAGATTGTGCTTCTGTCCTTCCTCACCTAACTAAGCCATTCTTTGATTGGCTTTAAKAAAAAGTCTAATGGCCGATTAGCTGGGCAGTAAGTGGAAGGTGGGACTTCCTGGAAGGGAGAAAGGAACTCTGGAAGAAGGAGGAAAGTTTTCCACCAGGAGATATGAGAAGAGATGGATGGGCCTGGAAGGTATAGCCAGCCTCGTGACTGGATGAGGCTAGGTGGTTGGGTAACTTAGATGAACTAGTTGAGAGTCTGCCCAGCTAAGTCCTTAGGCTTTGAAATAGCGTGGGGTTATTTGTGAAAAGTCGGTTAAGGAATAATTGTTACCATATTCATTTCCAGCACTAATATATACAGAAAGAAATAATTTAGTCTACAGAAGTAAGTCTCTGAGAGTGGGCCTCACCCCATTTCCTGTTTGCTCTTTCTGTGATTTCTCAGCTTCCTGCTCCTCTAAACATGCCTGCCCCTGCTGCCRCATACTCTTCCACACCAAAGTGGACTCTGAGCCCTCTGCAACTCTAAACCCCAGTAGACTCTTTCATAAATTGCTTCTGGTTCTGGTGTTTCACTGAAGCAACAGAAAAGTACCTAATATTGAAGGAAAGGAAATGGTTTGATCTCAAGCAGAAATGCTGGCAATTTAAAGTAGGTTCAAGGATTGAAGAGGATTTTAGTGGAGCTAGCTCATCAACAAACTCGATTGGTATGAGCAGGGAGTGAGGTAGCCTTGGAGAGCTAGAAAGCCATGTGGCCACTGTCACGGGGCTCTTCAACACTGTGCTACAGTGCAAACAGTAACATGTAGAATGGAGAATCATAAAAACTGTAGTCCAGAATTACAAGAACTACCCGGAAAATGAAATATGAACTGAAAAACAATCACTAAACTCTGTCCTTTTCTACAAGAATAATTGCTGTGGCGATCAATCCCTTAATACAAGTAAAGTAGATAAAGTCAGGGGAACATTTCTGATAGAATATATGTAGAGTAGTACTATTATGCAAATTGGAGGAGAGAGGAGATTCTAAAGCATGCAAGGGAATTCTGGAACACTGATCCACTAGCAAGCTAATAACCAGG
>BDUI01004013.1:12265-33072 GCA_002335545.1 Apodemus speciosus
GTGCACATGACTACATGACTGCTGTTGGCCACAAAAGCCAGAAGATAATGTCTAACTTCTTAGACCTAGACTTAGAAGAGGTTGTACGCCATCTTTTGCAGGTGTTAGAAACCTCTGCAAGAACAGCATGTGCTCTTAATCATTGAGCCATCTCTTCAACCCTTTAGGACTCATTTTAAAGAGTTGCTTGTGAGTTCTAGTAACAGTCCTAAGTATGCAAAGACCTTAACATTAGAGTCAAATATTAATTTTCTTGGAGTTTTTAAAAAGTCTTTCCTATTCCTTCTCCCAATTCAAGGGAATTGGAAAATTTTCCCATCTCAAAGCTATGTCTGTAGCAAGGGTGACTCAGTTTTGGGTAAACTCACTGTGCCTATCTGAAGCATGTCCTAGCCTAGACACACAACCTCAAGTTTTGGAAGGCAGAAACAATATTAGCATGCACACGGTTCAGAATCAATCTGCTTTGCCTATATACATGCTCAAAGTCCTCTGTGTGAAGACAGGGGTTTTCATAATAGCCCTGGGTTGGTGCAACCATCCTAGAATCTCAGCAGAGGGTCTGTTTCTTTGTTTGGGAGTGTGTATAACGTGACATCATATTGTAATGGCTTCCATGGGCAGAAAATTGACCATAAAAGGAGAGGGCTAGCAGACACTCAAATACGTTGCATAAGAATATCTGGCAGAGATGTTAAAGGATCACTGTATAAGGTCTCTCTTTACTTTGCATTGTCATTAGTGACACAGAAAAGAAGGAAATGACAGTCATATTCAGTTCACAAAAGTCCAATTAAGGTTGTCAAGGAAGCAGAACAATTAAACACAATGGAGGCAGGCAAAATGAAACAGGGTTATGGGGCTCCAGTTAGTGGGTAGTAGCAGCCCTATTCATCTGGGAAACAAAGTAAAAACCACCATTCTTTGGATGTATAAGGCAGTAATGGAAGGACTGGCTATAGAAGTTGGATGAGTTAGATAATACAAAAGAAATAAGATGGCAGCTGGTGCCCCCAAGTTCAGTTTACAGAGATCTGTGTAACGAAGCTGTGACATTGCATGCTACATGTAATTTTGTTGCTGACATGTTCCTACTTTAACCAAAATAGCACCTTACTATGTAGATTTTTTTTAATTTTTCAGACAAAAGAGGGAGAGGAGAGATGAAATATTCATCTAAACTACGAAGCTGGACATGTATGCATCTTGATTGTCTGGTCTTTTTTAACTTGGCTAAGAATGTATGAATATATATATACATGTCAATTGTCTCTGGTTATGGAGACAGTACACATGAAGAGCAGGAAGGTAAAGACATTGCCTGCCAGAGTAATTAACCAGAAATCCTACCCTCTATGGACTAGATCATTGATACGACTTTCACTGTGGATAGATTATGTTTTAGAAAATGACCGAAGAACCTATTGCCTCAATCACATGTAACCCATGGACTACCATCATAAACAAACAGCTAGGCATCTGAAATGTAGCCACAGTTTTTAGAACTAAAGGGTGTAACTGATGCCTGGCAAACAGGGCTGTAAAAGCAGATGCCTTCTTTCCAATCCAGGTGAAGGCTGTCTAAGGGAGGGCTGCCTTGCTCGAAGCAAGCCAGGTGACCTTTTCATACTGACATCCTGCATCACTTCCCACATTTTCAAATGCCCACTCCCAGGTGGTACAGGACGCAAAAATCCAATCCCACTCACGATGCCTTCAATTCAGTAAACAGGCAGACAAACCCCCCCACCCCACCCCCACCCCTCACCCCCCACCCCTCACCCCCCACCCCTCACCGAGACACAGGATGGACTCTTATCATTTGTACTAATTGAGAATACAAGCACAGAAATCAGCCATGCAGGACTGAAATACCATTAGAAATCAGCAATAAAAAAGATAGCCAACCATGCCACTCCCCGTTGACACAGGCCTATCCCAATAGACGTTTATAAATTTCAACCACAAATACCCTTGTGACGAGCTCTTGAGATGAAGAGACATTTATATTAATATGATAATGAGAGTTGTACATATCAAAATCTTTTAGATGCAGGCTAAGCCATAATCAGCAAAAAGCCATATGGCCTTGAATTCATTTATTAAGAAATAAAAATAAATGGAAAATAAATTAACTAAGCTATCTTTTCCCGGAAGTTATAAATAACCCAGTAAAACAAACCCAGGTAAAGTGGAGGGCAAAGATTAATAAATATAAAGGCAGAATATGGTGAAATAGAAAACAAATAAATTAGAGTTGATGCATGAAACTAAAATTGTTTTTAAAAATCAAGCCTTCAATAAGTACTAATAAGAAAAAAAGCAGAAGGCACAGTAAGTATCTCTGGGAAGATAAACACTCATAAAAATAGGTACCAAAGTGATATTTAAAGTGATTGACAGCAGGACAAATGGCTTTGTGGGTAAGGCTCCTGCTACACGTCTGAAAACCCAAGTTTTGTTCCATAGATCCTTCATGAAAGTGGAAAGGAGGACCACTCCATGAAGTTGTCCTCTATTCTCTACATTACCCATCACGCTCACACAATAATAATATATTTTTTAAACAGAATATTATACAAAATTTTCTCTTCCCCAATTTCAGCTTTTGAAAGACTATGCATTCAAATAAAGTAGGGTTTGATATGAAAGAATTTACAAATGCAGGCCACTACAAGGGCAAATAAAAAACTAATAACTATGTCATCAGATATAGAAAGAGCATTTAATATAACTTAATCTTATCTATGTTTTTTAAAAATAAAAATAAATCCATAAAGCAATAGAAGAAAATTCCTCAACAAACCTTTACAAAATTTTGAGGAGATAATTTTGGCAATGACCACAAGCTTTTCGCATCAGACCTGAATATTGGTTCCATCCCTTTACAATAAGTTGTGTAATCTTAGCAAAAATCTAAATCTCTTCAAACTTCCTTTTCTTCATTTGCAAAACTGAGAAAGATAACAATACCTTCCTTGTAATATTACTGTAAGGATTAATTGTCATAAAGCATATGAAGGTGCTTGTAAGAGTGGTTTTTCAATAAGAGTGACAATCAATATACACTAATTGCTGTTATAAGTAGTTGTTGACAAAATAGTAAACCAATGGGTGAGACAGAAATGGCCACTATCGCTGGCTACTGTGCAACTCTGTCACGCTCTGTCAATCCATTAAGGCAAGAGAAATAAGAGAATATTTGAAATCAAAACAGCGAAGTGGATGATTTTATAAGCAATAACCCTGTGGAGGATCTAAAAAGTCAAATGAGAAAATATTAAAGTCTAACATGATGAACTAAATTAACACTCTACAAAAATCAATATCCTTCTGATAAATCACCAATAACTTGTTAAGAAACACAATAGGTAAAAAAAATTCTTTCACACTAGCAATAGAAACTTTTAAAGCCTATGAGACTCTGAGTAAATTGTTTAACCACACTGAGCTTCATGAGTTTTTCATAATTTAGGCAGGTGAGTTTAATAGTAACAATACTCTAGCCTGTTATAAGGGCTAAATCGTACAATTCTTATCACTTATTTAGCAGTGTTACCTCCGATATACTATGTACCCAATAAATACCAACAATTAACTATTATAATTGTTTAAAAGTTGTCTGCTTTTCCTTCTCACAATGTACTAAGGAAAGTTATAACTCCCATGTCATCTTTTACTGAAAATGAGAAAAAGTTCCTACATAGTGAGGAGCTATTTTGGTCAAAGTAGGAGCGTGTCAGAGACAAAACTACACATAGAATGCATTGTTTCCC
This sequence comes from Apodemus speciosus, assembly GCA_002335545.1. Classification (NCBI taxonomy): domain Eukaryota; kingdom Metazoa; phylum Chordata; class Mammalia; order Rodentia; family Muridae; genus Apodemus; species Apodemus speciosus. Next base: position 16,042 of record BDUI01004013.1, read on the forward strand.
CCACTGAGCAATCAAGGAGCAGATGTTTAGAACAGAAATTGTAATAGCAAAGCTCAAGGTACTTGGCTAGGAAGTATAGAGCACTGCTGAATGATGCTCATTTCCTTCCTGGTAAAATCCAGGGAAGACAAGACTAATTCTGCATGCATTCAGGAATTAAAGACTCATTCTTGGGACTCAGCTGGGTTATTTGTAATTCTCTAGGTGCCTCAGTGTTGATGGGTCTACAGTTTGGTTTTATGCTGTAGGAATTACTACTTTTACAAGGAAACCTAGTTGTGAATACCTACACTTTGCTATGAGAGATGGTAGGACCAGAAACTGAAGGCTACTGAAGGTTCTCTTGACTTTCATTCAAGTCATTTAATGGGAGCATGCTTGCAAGTCACTGGAGACGTATACAGATTATAATAGTGTCACTTTCCTCTCATTCTCTGAGGCTTTTGAAATTATGCATTCCATACATCATTTCAACAGATATTATTTTATGAGATTTCAATATATTTGGACCTTTGGCTAAATATTTTATACACATCTATATTAATCACCACAATGAATTTTTATGTAGATAATTACTTTGTTTTCACTTGGCATACAGAAAATGGAGACACAGTTAAATGACACAGTTCAGTTCATATCATATGAGAAGAAAAGGAGTCATATTGTAATGTAGCCTAGTGGCCAATGATGTTTCTCACTAACTATAATAAAACAGAAACACACTATCCCACTCTTTCTCCTAATTATTCCCCAAAATGTGTGGACAGATTTATTTGAAGACCTTACTTGTTAGGTATTTGGTTCTCACTATAAGCTTTTCCATGCTGGAGTAAGAAACAAATATTTTTTTCAAGTATCAAGGTTTGGAATTGCCATTTGGAACTATAAAAAGTATAGCACGGAAAGAGAAAATTCAATCAACCCTATTCAGTGGTTAGTATGATTAGAAGGGCAGTCTCAAGGGAATGGATTTTCTCTCTGAGGTAGCAGATGAAATAAGGTAATTTTCTAAACAATGGTATGGAGTTGGGAGCTGAAACAAATCACAGTCACTCTTCTTCTGTTCTCAAATCATTTTGTGAACAAAGGCAAGAAACAAAAGTTTCTAAGCCTAGACCCAATCATGCCATTTTCTTCCTCCTCTGATCCAGAAAGATAAATCTTACATTTGCCTAACACAAAGTTTGGGCATTATACAAAGAGCTCTCTAGAAAACTGCTTCTAGATGACTTCATGAGTATCTGGCTTCAGATTTTGGGTTCAATCTTCCCGCAATTCAACTCAACTGAAGTTTCAACCTATGTGTTATTTTTTGATGAGGATGGAATACAGGTTTCAGATTGGAGCTACAATCATGACATAATTGTTTCATGATTTAGCTGCCATTTTAGTAAATTCACAATATCTTATCTAGATAAACTTATCTAATAGAAACAAAGAACAAATATACTTCAATGGTAATTATTTCAAAGCACAGTCATTAAAGTAAAATAGAAGAAAGAGGTGATTATTAACAACTAAAACTCCACATGGAATTAGATAGATTCTAGCCAATGGAATAAGGGATTTAAATAAAGAAATTAGAGATATAACAAAATAAAAATTTCAAAACTTATATTTCACTAAATTCTTAAAAAGTGATTGTGTCTAAGGTATGTATGTCAACGTTAGTAAACATATACATTATCAATAATCAATTGGAAAGTGTAGTTGAAAATATCACAATACCAAGAAAACTCTCAATGTGGTAAATAACCTTTACTAAAAATGTTCAAAATTTCATAGAGAAAATGATAATTTACTGAATAGCATAAGAAAGAACCTGTTTGTGGATGGAAGACTCACTATAGTGAGGCTATAAATTCCCACAGAAGTAATTTTATAAGATGAACATAATGAGATTCTGGATCTCAAGAGGTATTTCATATGATTTGACGAGCTGATTTTAAAATTTTAGAGAAAAATGAATGTGTAAGCATAGCCAAGATCACTTAAAAAAGCAGGAGACACCATATTTTCCTCACAGATGTAAAAGCATATTGTACACATGAGTAATTAAATGTGTTTGTATAAGACTAGATTAAAATAAGTCAATGGAGTTACAAAAAGTTTGAGCATGCATATTTTTTGAGCATGAGTATTCAAGAATTTAGTATATAATTGACATCTCAAATCAATGAGAACCTTGACTATTCAATATACTGCAAGAAGAAAATGGTGATCCATTTGAATGTATACAGGAATTTGACATGGAAACGGTGGTAATAATGATCTAGAATAACACAAACTAAAGAGATACGACACAATGAAATGCTGACCAAGCTGACTAAAGGACTAGAAAATCTGAATAGACTTGTATAAAGAGATTAGATTAATAGTCAAAACGTTTCCTACAAAGAAAAAGGATGCTTCACTGACCTAGTCTACTGAGTGTTTAAAAGATCATCACTAATCATTCATTAATTACCAAATCCAAAAGAGGGAGACTTTCTATTTCTTCCTACCCACTCTCTTTCTTCTTTTCCTTTTTTCTTTCTATTTTTAAAATCAGGTCACATGTAGTACAGCCTGAGCTCCAACTAGTTGTAGAGCTCCCAATAAACTTGAACTTGTAGTCCTCTTGTCCCTATCGTTCTAGTACTAAACTAGGTTACAGTCCTGCACCGCTACACCTTCTAATTCTTTAAGGAAAATATTACAATAGAACTAAGGCCAGATAAATACATTACTATAAAGGAGCCTATACGCTAGGGCCCCTGATAAATACAAATGTAAAAAGAGGCAAGAAAATTAGAAACTTATAAAATGGATTACAAACTATGAACACATGCTATTAATTTCCAGAATACAAGTTTACTTAAACACACAAACATAAATCACTATGTCTTCTAATATTCAACTATTCTTAGTAGAATAAAGGGGGAAATCCCACATGATCATCTCAACAGACACAAAAAAAAATATCCAATAAGACCCTCACATTTGTTTATGATTAGAAAGCACTCAAGAACTAGAAATGTCAGGAAATAGCCCAACCTCTGAGAAACCTAAAGCTAGCATAACTATGAATGACAGAATGAATTACTTTAAGTGCAGAAACAAACCTGAGTGTCTGATCTCATCGCTCATTTTCAGTTTAGTAGTAGAGGTTCTATCCAGGGCAATGGGGCAAAGAACAAAGGATATCCACAGTAAAAAGGAAGTCATGCTACTTCATCTACACTGAGAGATGACACAGTTTTATACACAGATCACTCCCCAGGAATACACTACAAGTTAGTGGAACAAACAAGCAAATTCAGAAAGATTATAGAATACATTACTATAGAAACAACCACATTTTTGGATACTGGTAATAAATACTCTAATACTGAAAGAGTATTAGAGTATGAACATGAAAGAGTATGTGCATGAAAAACAATAAAATACTGAGGAATTACTTAAGCCAAGAGGAATCCAACCATTAAACATAGAAAATAAGAACAGAAAAACATTACTGAAAGGAATTGTAAAAGAATTAATGTGGAAAAGTTTACCTTCATAATTTAGGTTTGATATTAGGATGACATCATACCCTAAATTCATCTATAAATTTAATGCAGACCGTCACACAATTACAAACAACTAAACAAAACAAAACAAATGGGCTTTCATAAAATCTTTAAAAAAAAACAACATTCTTCTGTGTCAGAAGGCACTATAAAGAAAACTAAATCAAAACCCATAGAATAGGAGAAAATATTTTAAATCATACACTAAGGAGTCAACTGGGAAGAAATATAAAAGAAACATATACAACTCATTGTAAAATGATAACATAACCTAAAACTAGGAAAATATCTCTTCAATGGTGATGATATCCAGATACTCAAAATGCACATGAAAATCTTCATCATTATAGTCATGTGAGAAATTGTTTTCAGCAACTAAGAATTTTAATTCAATGTGAGAATGAGATAAATAAGTAGAACCTTATACTGTAGAACAGCATTATGATGAACCAAGAAGAGCTCTTAGGAGGAACTGAACTTTGTGGACCCTTCTCCTTTCCTCCTCTCCATATAGATTCCTTAACAGAACCTCATTAGTTTAGACTCCTTTGGAATAATATAAAAGAAAGTGGATATATGAGAATAAGAGAGAAATGGATCAAACTTCAAACACAGAACACTCCCTTGAAATTTTTTTTAATGAAAACTCAGTTTAAAAAAGCTATTTCATTACTTTGCTATGTGAAAATACCCACTTGAAAATGAGATAGAGATGCTCCAACATGTAATAAGGACACATGCTCCACTATGTTCATAGCAGCCTTATTTATAATAGCCAGAAGCTGAAAAGAACCCAGATGTCCCTCAACAGAGGAATGGATACAGAAAATATGGTACATTTATACAATGGAATACTACTCAGCTATTAAGGCAAATGGGTGGAACTAGAAAGTATCATCCTGAGTGAGGCAACCCAATCTCAAAGGAATCTCACTGATAAGTGGATATTAGCCCAGAATCTTGGAATACCCAAGTCACAGTTCAGAGACTACATGAAGCTCAAGAAGGAAGACCAAAGTGTGGGTGCTTCAGTTCTTTTAAATAGGGGAACAACATACTCACAGGAGTAAATATGGAGATAAAGTGTAGAGCAGAGACTGAAGGAAAGGTCTTCCAGAGACTGTCCCACCTGGGGATTCATCACACATACTGACACCAAACCCTGACACTATTGTGGATGCCAAGAAATGCTTGTTGACAGGAGCCTGATATGGCTGTCTCCTGAGAGGCCCTGCCAGAGCCTTGCAAATTCAGAGGCGGATGCTAGCAGTCAACTAATGGACTGAGCATGGAGTCCCCAATGGAGGAGCTAGAGAAAGGACTTAAGGAGCTGAAGGGGTTTGCGGCCCCATAGGAAGAACAACAATATCAACCAACCAGATCTCCCAGAGCTCCCAGGGACTAAGCCATTAACCAAGGAGTACACATGGCTCCAGCTGTATACATAGCTGAGGATTGCCTTGTCAGGCATCAAGGGAGGAGAGGTCCTTGGTCCTATGAAGGCTTGATAGACACCCCAGAGTAGGGGAATTGAGGGCAGGGGGGGTGGGAATGGAGTGGGTGGAGGAACATCATCATAGAAGCAGGGGAATGAGAATGGGATGGGGGGTTTCTGGGAGTGGGGGAAACTGGGAAAGGGGATAACATTTCAAATGTAAATAGAGAAAATATCCAATAAAAACGTAATAAAAGAAAGAGATAAATGAAGTAGTTATTTGCAAAAAAATTTATTTCATCATTTATTTGTTTATGTATTCATTTATTTTCTGTCTTTCTGTCTCTGTCTCTCTGTCTTTCTCTGTGAGTGTCTGTCTCTGTATGTCTGTGGTATGTGTGTGTATATGCATTAATGTACAAGTACCAGAGCACACATGTAGAGGTCAGAGGGAAACTTGTGAGATTTGGTTCTCTCCTTCTTCCACAGACATTCTGAGCACCAAACTCAGATTATCAGGCTTGGAAGCAGGTGCCTTTACTGAGCAGGACACTGGAGTACCTTCAACAATAAGGTTTGAGCAGTATTTGGAAAAGCTGTGATAGTCATAAATGGTTCGTGATAAGGTAAATGGCACACCCACTACAGATCATATCTTAGATATATACTCATTGTGAATGAAAACATGTCCCCAAAAAACTTCACCAAGAATGGTCACAGCCATAACTTATAGAACCCCCCAAGTGGAAGCAACTAAGCTGTTTGTCAATAGATGCTTAAAAGACCAAATATAATATACCCATAGAGCAGGTTGCTATTCTGTTATAAAATGAGAAAAACACAATACCAAAATACGACATAGAAAAACATCTGAGAATGTTATAGCTAAGCAAAAGAAGATATACATATATACCAACATTCACATATGGTTTTACAATTGATTCAGTTTAGATGATTGCTTGAATTAGTAAACATAGTATTAAGAATTTTAATTTCAAGTTTTACTTAATGTTCTATGAAGATTTGAAGTGGAACACATATTAGGGACTAATACTACATTCTACATAGRTCTGGTAATAGTTCTGTTTTCAAGAGGGATTAGAGTAAAGTAGCCTAAGGAGTGACTCTTAATATAGTATTTCTTTATTGGATGATTAAAATGTGATGAATTATTACATTAATATACTTAATATAGTTTAAAATATTGCTAGGTACCATGGTACTGTATAATTGGAATTCTAGTTCTGGGGAGGCTAAGGCAGGGGGATTACGAATTTAAGGCTAGCATGAGGTAAGATATACAGCAAGAATTTGTCTCAAAATAAAATAAAACAAACCATATCACTGTACTGTTCAATTATAAACTATGAAGTCTTTTGGTACTTCAATTACATTTTATAAAATATTCAATTAGTTAAACTTGACTGAATCCCAGTTGTCAAAATAAAGCATTAAAACGACACTTTGTGACACCTGAAGAAATTTTAATGTGAATTAGATATTAAATGGTATAAGAATGAGGAAATTACTGCTAATTTTATACATGGAATATGATATTGCATGAAGATAAGTTATGTTTATATATTAGAATGTTATTACTTTTAGGAGGCCCTTGCTAAATCATGTAAGGGTCAAGAATCATGGCATTAGCCTGAGGATGTAACTCAGTGGGAGAATGTGTGTTTGACATGCATAAGGCGTTGGATTCCATCCACAGAACCACAAAATTGAGTCATGATAGTTACAATTTTTATGAAATATTTCAGCGACTATGATAAATAAAGATGATAGATAGATTGATTGATTGGTTGGTTGATAGATAAAGCATAGAAAATATTAACTTAGATCTAGTGGGAAACAATATAGCTATTCCTAAATTACAGCTTTAGAGATTCAATAATTTCAAAATTAAATATTAAAACTAATTAATGAATCTTGTACATGTATATATTTTAGTGGTCTTTGGATTTATAAACCTATTTAAAAATGCAATTTTGTAACATTTATTAAAATAAATGAAAAGGACATTTACAATGATCTAGCATTTATTTTWAGCATATATACTAAAGAAACTCAATTACATAAACTAAGATTTTCACAAATACTATAAGAACAGAACAATCAAAACAGCCTTTATGTTTATTAAAATTAAGGGAATGATTATGTAAATTGAAATTACCAATAATGTATCATACTGTACAGACATTCACATGCATTGTGGGAGAAAATGCAGATATGACCTGGCGGCCAGCCTGCATGGCACACTGGGCTACTAAATAAAAAACATGGCACATCATACCCCCTGAATATTCTCAGAACTGAGAACACTCAATTCTGAAGTAGTGAGTCAGGGTAGCTGGCTCATGGATGAGTCTGCACTGCCCTCTCTACATCTCCTTTAATGTGATTCTTCCACATAGAGACCCTGGTGATATGATTGCTTACTATCCAATCTGAGATAATGTGCTAACCAATCACAATCGATAAACTTCCACTGTATAAGTAGTTGCTCACGTGCAATATAACAGACACTGTTCCCTGAAACCATCTCCAGAGTTGTTTTTTTCTCTGGGCCCTTTACTGAGCCATGGACACTGCAGTCTTGTAGGGGTTGCCCTGGTAACTGCAGTAACTCATAAACTACAAGGACTTTAAGACAATGTCTATGGAAAAAGCAAACTGCAGAATATGTACCACATCTGCATAAAATCAACAAAAATATTCTGTGTAGGCTCATATATATCTGTATCTGTATCTGTACCTATCTATATATCCATATATATATGTATATGTATATATGTATGTGTATATATATATATATATATATATATATATATATGGATAGTTTCTATATAGAAGTATAAGATATAAAATGAACCAAAAGAACTGCACTTAAAACTTCAGGGTGGAGGAAAATTTAGTGTGATTAGATTATATATAAGAACAGAAGTTAATAGATGACACATGCTTCAATAGAAAAAGGTTTAAAGGACATAGGCCACATCGTGCTGTGTTTATTTAAACATGTAATTAAAGTTTGACAACAAAAGTAGATATTCAGAAATTTTTAAATCAGTAATTTTTTTTCCAAATATTATACTTACATTTCTATCTAAAGAAAGAGGCTTTTGTTCCTCAACCCACTCTGGCTCCAGGAGTGAAATCTGCTATAGCAAGCAAAGTCGCTAATACCCCTAGTAGGTACTACTTTAGAAGTCCTTTGATTCTCTTCTGGCTTGAAGGTAACTAGGAAAACCTCAAAGCTATAGTAATAAAATGCTACAGCACTGAGTAAGTCAACACAGAATGGCATTAAGGGTGTGAAAGAATCAGGGGAAAGAGGAGAGAAAGAAAGAAAGGATGGATAAAGAGTTACTGGTAGGAGGAATATATGGAAGAGAAGCTAATTGGTGGGAGGGAGGGCTGGAGATGCATGTGGGGAGTGGTACAATATATGCCTGATCTGTTTCCAGGTTGTCTCATGAAATAGAGGGTGCTTCAGGGGGCCTTAGTCATCTCATCAGCTCCCACATGGCTCTTGGTCTACTTAGAATTTGCACTGTCTTGACTCCAGTTCCCTGGCTTAGCTATGTTTGTTTCCGATTGGGAGAAGTGGGTTTTAGTCAATTGTCTAGCCAGCTTTGATGGCTGATGTGAACGCTGGTCTAGTAAGGGATCTGGCATACAAAGAGAAGGTGTGGCACTTCTTCAGTCCTGGTCACCCCATGTGCTTTCATTTTAGGGATCTGTCAAGTCTAGAGATTTCTTTGTTGTTGTTGTTGAGTGAGGCTTTATATCTTATTAGATGACACTTGAATTGTTAGATATAGTATTAGAGATTTTACTATTAACTCTTGCTTATTGTTCTGTCGAGAATTGAAGTGGAATACATATTAGAGACTGACACTACATCCCAGGTAAAACTGGATCTAGTAATAACATCTTCCAGCTTGGAAGAACTGGCATTGACTCTGTGAATCTAATGGCCTTGTTGGGTACATCATGTCAGGACAATATATACTGACCAGATCATAGGCTGTCCTGGCTATTAGGCACTATTAGTAAATGGTGAGGAGGTGCATTGGTCAATWTTGAATGTCCAGTTGACTGGATTTAGAATCACCTATGAGGCATACTTCTGGATGTTTCTTTGTGAGAACTTTCAAAGAGTTTTAATTGAGGAGGGAAGAATTACTTTAGAGGGAGCACCATCCCACAGGTTGGGGTCCTTGGGTAAATTAAACAGAAAACAGAGGAGAAAGAAAGAGGAATATCAACATTCATCACTCTGTATCTTGACTATGGACACAATGCAATCAGCGCCTCATGTTCCCATTACCATACCTTTGACTATAATACACTCTATCAAACTCTATCTTGGTTGTAGTATCAGCCCCTAGTGTGAAATCCTTCCAGTTTCTAAACAATCAAGTTTAGAACCTATTTTCCCCAAACAAAAATCTCAAGACTTGACAGATTTATGAAACCACCCAGGATGATAATACCTGGAGGAGCACCATACTCGCTCTTTCTGTGGTATGAGCTAATCCCTAATCAGAGTCTGCATTAATCATATCTGACTAAGCAGTTACACACAGCAACCTCTTACACCCTAAAGCAAATAAAAACTTATCTTTCTTGCCTTATGTTGCTTCTGTAAGGTGTTTTGCCACAACAATGAAGAAAGCAGCTAATACAGAAGGCAGTTAGAACCTGCCATGTGGCCTGCAGAGATGTCTAAGTATCAGTAGTATGGAGGCACTGATGTCTCTCCTTTACAAAGTTGCCTCAGGACAAAGTCTATATATATAAGTATGGGGCATGGCAGGGGAGCAGTGGTTAGTTCATAATGTGTCCTAATCGTCAAAGCCCTTCCTGGGTTGAGAGACATTTACCTAGTGGCATACATGTCTAGGCAATTATTTCTGGAAAGCTGTATAATGCTTGGTATAGTGGTTCCAGAAAAGGATGGGACCTAAAATGTTTAGCAAGTGACTTTGCATTGACATTGACCTATCAATTCAAACATTGGAATAAGATTCTGGAGCAAGCATTATGCCTTCAGCTGCTTGATTATGAAATGGTCCAGTGGAGGGCAGATTCTAGGGCTGCAAGTGGTGGCAGATAAAATACCATGACCAAAAGCAACTCAGACAGCAATGGGTTTCTTTGGCATGCAAGTTACAGTCCCTCAATAGGGGAAGCCAATGCAAGAACCTGCCAGCAGCACCTGCCCAGGGACAGCACAATGACCTGGACACACCCACATCAATCATTATCAAGAAAATATCCTACAGAGTTGCCTACAAGCCAATCCAATGGAGGCATTTTCTCAGTTGAGGGTCCACTCTCCAGATAGCTCTAATTTATGTCAAACTGACAATAAACTWCCCAGAATAAGGAGTATTGGGGACAGGTCACAACACTGGCTTTGTATTAACAGGCAGGAAAATATTCAGGGTTTTAACATTTGACATGGCCCCACCAGTGACTATATGAGTAATTTCCTTTATTGTAGGATTAGTACATTAAACAAGAGTTGATTAATGGAGTGAGAAAGTTTGGATAGTGGCAGAGGGCTCTCTCCACAGCAGTGGAGAAACCAAGAGAGCAGGGCCAAAATAGAACCCTTGGAAGCTCTAATCACTAGGAAGATTTTGATCTTCACTCTCCTCTTTGAAATTCTAAATCATACAACAGATGTTAAAAATCTAAATAATAAAGCTCTGATTTTTCTTACTATGACTATTTCATCTTTTGAAAAAAAAACAAAATGTAAGTTCTTTTATAATTGTTTAATTGGTACCTTTGCGGTGCTATGGTCTAAGCACATATTTATTTGGACTTCCAGATAATATAGCATTAATGAGGAAAGACTTTGTTAAAGTGGATTCACTGAGCATTTGGTGAAAAACAGGGACTCTGGTTTAGGACCAGATTGCCTCTCTATGAGCAAAATGATTGTATAAGCCCTGGTGAAGATCAAAGGTACTCATGTCAGTTCACAGTGGACCAGTGATGGCAAAGTTTTTGGTTTCTTTGTCCTATGCAAACTAGTAGTGGGTGGTAGAGACTGACCTTATGATATGCACAGTAATATTGCAGTTAAAAATGGGGTAGAATCAACTTCATCACCTTGGAAATTTTTCAGTGATTACGACAATCTTGGAAAGTATAATCTCACCAAAGAAACGCAAGACATGGAGGCCAATGACAGGGATGCAGAACTCTGGTGTAGAATAGACTTGTCTTGGTGTGTAGTATGCTATGATGCAATCTCAAAGGCAAAGCTCCTAATCCACACATGGCTAGGCTATAGTTTCAATGGGGAGCAAGGATAAAGCCTATCATTTCATGGAGCATGGGCAAGTGTCAAGAGAGTTACCTTAGGGTATGCTCTGCACTTGTGTGGACCTTACCCTCAATATGTTCTGTCTGTACTTTCTCTGTTTAATTGATAGTGGCCTAAGGGGCTGCTCTTGGATAGGTGGGATTGCCCTGTGCAGTATGGCATATTCAAGAGCATCCCAAATGAATTGAGAGTTACCCCACTGGATGTAGCCTTCAATTTCCCCCTTTGCACTGGCAGACACTGGTAACCAGTGAGCTTTGAAAGTCTTTGCTTTTAGAACCTGCTGTGGCCCCAACTTTGTCACTCACCCATGAACCAGCAATAGAAATTTCTATCAGCCATTTCTCAACAGCTCTCGAGCACAACTCATTCCATCAAGTATACTAGGAGATGACACATGCCTATATTTTAACCTCAAAGTTCCTTCATAGAAGAAGATATGCAACTCCTGGTATCAGATACTTATCACACTGATTATAAAGGGATTACATACTATAACATGTCAAATACTTCAGAAGGACACACATGAATGTAATATACTCATGTGCATGAATACTTGCATTATACCCATATTACTACCATAAAGGCTGCCTGTCTCTGTTGATAGAATAATAATGTAATAAATTTATTTCATGATAGTATTCAATACACAGTAGACTTATCATTTGTTCTTTTCTGCTATAGATAACTTGTGACTGTGTCATCAAATGCCTTCTTCATTGAATGAAGCCAAAACTTATTTTAAAAGATTTATTTATTTATTTATTTATTTATTTATTTATTTATTTATTTAATGCATATGAGTGCATTGTAGCTGTCTTCAGACATACGAGGAGAAGAGGGCATTGGATGGTTGTGAGCTACCATGTGATTGCTAGGAACTGAATTTAGGACCTTTGGAAGAGTACTCAGTGCTCTTAAATGCTGAGACATCTCTCCAGCCCAACAGAACTTTTGTAAAACTGTTGTAAACACTAAATTTGACAATTTTACACATATGTATATGTGTGTGTTGTATATGTGTGTTGTGTGTGTGCTTTTTATTAGATATTTTCATTATTTACATTTCAAATGTTATTCCCTTTCCTCATTTCCTCTCCCAACCCCCCCATCCCATCCCCTCTCCCTCTGCTCACCAACCCACTCACTCCTGCTTCCTTGTCCTGGCATTCCCCATTAATGGGGCATCGAGCCCCAGTGTAGGGGACCAAGGGCCTCCCCTCCTACTGATATCTGACAAGGCCATCCTGTGCTATATATGTGGTTGGAGCCATGGGTCCCTCCATGTGTACTCTTTGGTTTCTGGTTTAGTCCCTGGGAGCTCTGGAATGTCTGGTTGGTTCACATTGTTGTTCCTCCTATGGAGCTGCAAACTCCCTGCGTGTGCTTTTTTATTGTCCTTTCCTACCTCACCTCATCTCCCTTTCTTTCCAGTCCACTGCCCTTTCCCAATAACCTTTTTCCCACCTTCATGTCTTTTTGTGTTGTTTTTGTCCTTCCAGGGTTGACCAGAGCCATCTTTTCCAAAACTTTGCCAAATCATTGATTGGCTTGAGATTTCATTAAAGTGGGACTTACAGGAAAGATCCAAAAGAAGGAATGTACTTATGATAGCACATTAGTGAATAAATTCGGCTGAGGTTAGAAAAACTTCACATCTCTATCATACTCAGCAGTGGCCTGACCCAGGAAAACAGAATTACCGATCTGAACCTCAGTTCCATTATGTATGAGGCAGTGAGAACCATAATTGTACCTGGCCTGTGGGAATCATCCTGAGAATTCAATAGAGTTGTGCGATAATGGGCTAAAGATGATTAAGACAGTGTCTAGGCAGACAGGAAGGACTCAATAAATATTAGCTGTCATTATTAACACAGTGAGGCAGGGGGGCTGAAAAAAGAATATGAGTCTTATATTATCTAATCATATGGTACTTGATTGTTTTTGTGCTGCATAGCTAAACAGAGCGTTTTCTGACTACCTTGTATGTCAATGTTTGCCCTAAATGACTCATTCACCCGAACTCCATTCCCCATCTTCTGTTTATAACCACTGACATTTGGCCTGTTTGTTTATTTAATGAGTATTTTAATTTAATTTTCATTTCATTTCCTCTGTACTTTTTGGAGCTAGTGGAAGAAGCTGAGAGAGGGGATACCATGCATGAATACGGGCTGTAAATGAGGCTATTTGACAGGCCAGATTTAAGCAGAGACAGAAGTAGGTGGTTGGTGCTTCCTGAGTTTCCTTCAAAGGCAAATGGAAACCTGGTCACTAGCAATGCACCTGTTCATTTTCCAGCTTTCTTACTTCCTAGTTTTATACTGACCTAGGAGTTGTTAAGAGTAAATTAACCCTGCATCTGCATGTTTTTGGAAAGTCAACCATTGCCTTGAATAGGTTAGCTCAACTATAATCCGAATTAAAGATATAGTTACCAATAAGAGTATTTTTCTGACTAACGGTGATAATGGCACTGGGTATAGGTCAAAAAATAAGGAGATTAAAGCCAGTCTCAGCTGCAGAGCAGGTTTTAAGGTAGTCTGGGTTGCGTTGAGACTATGTCTCTGAAACAAATAAAGTCCCATGCATGCAGGCATGCAGGCACACATGCACACAGGCAAGCACAAATGTATGCACAGTACCTAAACCTGATTATTTAATTGAGATATGAATTATTACCTTATAATCTTCCGTTTCATCACCTTTCCTTGCCCTGTTTAGCTTTTCCTTCTTCTAGACAGTGAAATTTGCTTACACACACATACACACACACACACACACACACACACACACACACACAAACACACGCGCATGCACACACTTCATAAAATCTTACTGATGTCACACTAAGCAGAAACCAGCTAGCAAATGGGAATCCAAATTGTTTAGAAACACAGATTGTGGCAAACCAATGACAAGGAGAGTAGGAGTGGTATTTTATTGTCATTATTGGCTGATGAGGAAAATAACTCAAGACATTTGATGTTTTAGATTAGATGTAAAGTAAAAACAAAACAAAAAGACAGCAAATGGGCATGCTGCCACTTAAAGAAAACATGCTGGGGCTTTAGATTCTGCCTAGACTGCTTCCCAAGTTAAATTCTCCCATGGAATGCTAGGAAAACCTTTCCACCTGACAAGCTGAATTTATCAATGTGATCACTGAGATTGAATCTTTTTTATCCAGTCTCATAGCCGACACATATTTATTGTACATACACTATTCTAAAGACTACTATAGGTCCTAAGGACAAAAGAGTGAACAAAGCTCAAATAATGTCACTGTTATTCTTTCCCTCCCTCCAGTGGAAATGGAGTATTCTCAAAATTCAGTTTGAGATTGGGTTTTCTCATACACATAGTCAAAGCTCCCCTAAACATGCCTTTCTCTCCAGGTCAAAGCCAAGGCCCATAACTAAGCTCAAGTCAATGTCTTACAGCACTTGAGAGCTATGGACCACTTACCATTTTGTTCACAGTCTGTTTTATAGCAACCCCTTCCGGTCTACCCAAGCCATCTGCTTTACAGTATGGTAGCTAGACATAAACAGAAGACAAATGAACCCTTGAATTGAAACCAAACAATGTCTTGTCCTCCTTAGGAACCCTATTGTATTGTCATCACGCAAGCCCTGACACTGGTTGATGCCCATTTGTTAACAGAATCTAAACCATCAGTCCGAGATGGGCTCCTGGCTTTCACCAGTTCAGGATGAAGGCCAGCATGGAGGATAAGGCCTTGCTTTCTGCCAAAGAGAGAGGGTGGTGTAGCAGAATGTGGTAGCTGCCAACAGAGCCTTCTGAGCAGAGAGGAGCTGCCGCTAGCAATCTGAGGGCCTCGCTCAGCTCTGCCACATACTTAGATGAGCTCGTTCACTGGGAGAGCCACAGGCTGGCAGTGAGTAAAAATTAAAATGGCACTATGTCAACTAAGAACATTAAGGAATAAATCAGCTTTACAAACAGCTTTAGATGTCTGGGGGAAACTGTTGCTGCAGTTACTGCTGACTGCATTCATTCTGGTGTGCCTAAAGTTTCAGACTGTGCATTTGTGGCTGGAGTGTGAAGTAGCACTGGGGACTTTTTAGCTCCACTTTCCTCATCTCCTGGAATGGAGAGCTAGTTAAGAGGCATTCTTATTGCCCATCTTGCCATTTGCCCCTGTGGATAGTCAAAGGCATCTTTTCAGAGGCCAATGGCAAGAAGGACTAAAGGGCTTCCTCAGAACCCATTGCACAGGGTCATCTGCATGAGAAAAGATCCACAAGGTTGCTCAAGGGAGGGAGAGGCTGAAGAAAGGAGACATTAATGTAATCCCCTTTTTCTAGTGTCTTCTGGGAGCTAGAAGATGTAATAAGTAAACTTCCTCAAGTGCTCCCTTCAAGTGGTTTGTATTCCTCACAGAATCCTATCCCTGTTCCTTTGAACTCCCTGGCTTTCTAGACCCAAATAAAAACTGTCTGTCCAACATTCCAGGGAGTGAATAAAAATTGACATGTTCTGTCCCAAACCTGCCAATCTCCCTTCCTACCCAATTTCTCATTCATCTCATTTTTTTAAAATTTCAATGGCAAGAATTTATAGAACCATTTGTCTCTTCTTTTCTCTCCAATACTTCCAGTTAGCAACCTGTACTAAACTACTGTTTCTTTATTCTATTGCATCTTGATGAATGAAAAGATAATTACTTAGCACTTTATTGATTTGTGTTGCCAGTTCTGATACTTTGTAATAGAAATGGTGACCCTGGAAGAGTCTTCCATTATTTGCAGGATTAAGTACTTTTAGTTGAAATCTTGGTATGATTAGTCTAATATTGATTTTTTTCTCCTTCATTTTGCTTCTGACTGCCACCAATTTAATTAAATGCTTTAGTGCCTGTTGTCTGTATTTCTTCAGTAAATCACTCTGTTAACAATTAATTTGCTCAACATTCTTTCAATGCATATTTATTCTGTGCCTACCACATACAGGATACTGTTGTGGGCATGGGAAACACGACTGCCAATCCTGCTCCAATGAAACTTACTTTCTAGTTGTATGTGTGTTGGAGAATAGAGAGCAAGTGGTCCAAGAATAAGAGAATCTAATAGATATGAGTACTAACAATAAAATAGGTGAATACTTCAGAAAGAATACAACAAGAGACTATTTTAGAAAAGCCTTCAGGAGGAAGTAGCATCTATGCTGAGACCTAATGACAAGAGCCTGTTGTATAGACCGATCTAGGACTAGAACTGCAGAAGAAGCGGGAACTGACTGATTACCAGAACAGAAAAGATAGAGATTAGGCTATGTATGGAGAGCATAAAGGGTAAGGTACATGTCAAGACTGAAGGAACACAAAGGGCAGATCCCCGGAGGGCCCTTGTACATCATCAAAGGGAGTTTAGATTTTATTTTATTTTATTTTATCATTGTAACTCTTTATTTCATCGCCACCCTTGTGAAACCAACATTGGGACTGATTTGCATACTCCATCTCTTATGGATATACACATACTTTAACATGTCTTTTTTTAATTGGATATATTCTTCATTTACATTTCATTTCACTTTTTCTGGTTCCCCAGCCCCCAAAGGTCCCAAATGCCCTTTTCCCTCCCCCTGTTCCCCCATCCACTCCTTCCCACTTCCCTGTTCTGGTATTCCCCTACACTGCTGCATTGGGCCTTTCCAGAACCAGG
>BDUI01004013.1:35346-46207 GCA_002335545.1 Apodemus speciosus
CTGCAACCCATCCATCAAGGCTTCCCTCTGTCTCTCAAGTTGAGCAGGTCAGCCAGGGTGACCCTTGTTAACAATAATAGATGAGGTTACAGGGTGAAATTTAGATCAGTAAGTGAGAAGGGTGTGTTGTACAGACATAGCAGCATGGCGGTGGCAGAGACAAAAGCTCAGAGACAGGGTCAAATAGAGGTGACTAATGTTGAAAAGCACACTCCTATTAAAACTCTACAGCAACAATACCAGTGCAACTGGTTGCCTACTGTCTAGCTCAGCCCTCGCCCATGGGTACAGTAATGGGGGCAGAATGATGTCAGCGGTGACCATGCTTGCCTAACATGCTGTAAGCAGAAGTTCCTAGAAGAAGGTAAGTATTGCTCACCAAAACTCAGTATCTGAATGACAGTGTGGGGGCAAGCCTGGGCTGCTGGTAAAACATATGCCTTACTTAACAGACTAGATCTCTTTAGTGATTCCAATATTGCAATTTTCTTCCTTTCTAGACTTGCCTATTAGCTTCCCTCACATCAGCTTGGAAACGCAAACCTCAGACAGTGAGGATAATCAATCATCTGAGTGTAGGAAGAAAGCAAACATAGTGATTGTCTTAAATGCAAAATATATAAATAAATATCCAACAACAACAACAACACAATACCCAAGTGAAAGGACACTCAAGTGGGAAATGCTTCTCAAGTATGGACAGAACCCCTAGCTCAAAATGGGAGAAAATAGAACGGTTGAAAATCAAAACTATCACAAAAAAAGCCTAGCAACCTCATAACATAGTAGAAAGCAGTAGCATGTTTCTTCCCTTCACTGGTGTCAAACTACCTCAGTGCATATTGCTATAACAAGGTAATATTCAAGGTAATTTTATACATATTTTCTACCTCTTTCCTTTGCTGGCCTCTTTACAGACACCTGTTCCTGGTTATACCTGTAGCATCTGTTAAGAATCCTTGGTAAGAATCTAAGAACATCTAAGCTCTAAGGCAAGACATGTCTATTGAATAGGGAAGGAGAAATAGAAAATTCTGTGGCTACATTTTCTGCCCAATTCATTGAATGTTCCTTATAGAGGCTCTGTATGCCAATGAAACTCTCATGCCATATGATATAGCCTGAATATTCCATTTCTGATCTTTCTGAGTCTCCTAAACAAGCCCCTCAATGAAAGTCTGAAACTCACAATCTCAGTGATCCAGCTTAGATAGGTATCAACGAAACGATGGGATTTTATTTTTTTTTATTTTGTTCCACTAACCTGCTTATACACATTCGAAGATCAACTTCTGGTAAGTCACAGATGCAGGCACAGATGGGAAAATTAACACTCATGTGGAATAGCACTCCAGGACTCTGGTACTTTCGTTCTCAAATGCTGCACCTGAAGGACAGCTACTACAGAGTGGGAGGCAGGAGTTGACAACTGAGGAGACTCTGCTCACAGGGCCTTGAGAGTCAGGCCACTGCAGTAGCCAAAAGGCCTCTGTGTTTCCAAGACTACATGCAGGGATTGACCAAAATACATGGGCAGAAAGGAAAGGGGAAAAGATGCTGTGAACTTAACATCACAGCTTTGGAAAATATATGGCAGGAAATAAATGGTAGGAAAAAAAAATGAGCAAGGAAAGTAGGTCCTGCTCTTTGGGAGAACAGAGTACAGAACAGTGATAGGCAGGTCAGGGAGGGAGCTTAGTTAGTCATTATAGCACCTGCCGTGCAGTGATGAGGACTGCAGATTAGATCCCAAGAATCCACACAATTGATGGTCAGGTGTGGCAGTCCAAGTATTATGTCCGTGCTCACAAGGCAGACACGGGGCAACTCCAGAGCAAGCTGGCTAGATATACTCACCATGTTGGAAAGTCTGGGTTCAGCAAGAGACCATGGCTCAATATATACAAGGTGGACAGCAATCAAGGAAGGCTCCATACACAAGCGTCACAGACATATACCCCAAACACACACACACACACACACACACACACACACACACACACACACACACACACCCCACATACATATGAGGAAAGAATTTTTTAAAATGTTGGAAGAAGGTGAAAGACAAACCAGGCTGCCCAAAGGCTACCGAAGGCTTCAGCAGACCCACGACACTGGATCATCATGCTGCACTGTTGTTGGCTACTCTTTACTAATATGATAGTGACACACTGTAGAAGTCTGAGATGTCTTTCAAGTTCTGACACTAATTCAGTGTTTGCCTTAGAGCAAGGGAATCCAAGAAGTTTTTTCATGAGTTACGAGGTTTCAGCCTCTCATTCCAACTTACTACTTCTAGGCACAATGGCAAAATTACATGTGCTATACTTTGAGTTTATTAGTTGAAATCACCTAAGATTACAAAAAATATATACATTCAAACTTAAAATCAATATAGAACCAGAAATAAAGCAAGCATGAAAGGCCAAGAATGAAATAACAATAAAAACATAGAGAGCTGAGTGAGTTTAGAGATGACTGCTTTTTACTACGAATATTTGCCAGTGCTAGCCCATTAGAATCTTCATGGTCAAGTAATTGGGTCTTATGGGTCACAATTACAGAAATGAAGGTCTGGGAAAGAACTAAAGGTGAGAAATCTGGTAGAAAACTCTCCCCGCATGGAACCAAGTCTCCAATTGTATTTGGAGGATAAGAGGAACCCCACATCAATTTCGTAGAATTGTACCCTGGGTTTAAGCAGTTCAAGAAAATACATCGTAGGCATGTAAGATGGTTCTGTAATAGAAATACCACAGCAAAGTGGCCAAAACAGACAGGTTTGTTCTTCTCTCAGTCTCTGTCTCTATCTCGCTCCCTCTCCTCTGCTTCTGTCTCCCCTCCTCTCCCTCTGAAGAAAGGGATCTACACTGCAATTCAAGTTACTTCTACAAGCAGTTTTCAAATACAAAGACAGCTAGATGCAAGAAGAAATATTGGCAGCTACCCCCCCCCAAAAAGAAAAGAACAGAAGCTGACCCATAGAAACTTCCAATGTTGGAAACATCAAAGACATTATAAATTCATGTTTGCTATGTTTAGAAACTAAGGTCTGATATTATCGGTTGGCAGGGTAAAGTCGGATTTTCAAACTATGCCATACATTGATTTAAGTTTTTAAAAAATTTTAAATTGACATATAATCACTACATTGTAAGGAGGTGCAGTGTGATGATTATATACAAGTATAAAATGTGTACTTATCAAACAAGGGCAATGACTATTTTTATGTTTCAAAGTCTCCTTTCCAGTTGTTTTGAGATATATAATAATAGATTTTAATTCTTCAAAACACATTGATCTTTACTCCCATTTCATTGTGAATGGAGTGTGGGCCGGTTGGAGTAGCTATCCACATTTGCCTCAAAAGTAATCATGATTGATTTAAAAAAAAAAAAGAAAAAAGAAAGAAAATTAAAAGAAATAAAACAAGTGACATATTTTCTCCGTGGTACAATTTGCTAAGGCCTGGGAAGTGAGAGGCGGAGAGTGCCAGCCGAGGAGCCCTCAGGGGCTTCATCAGAGCCTGGGCAAGGGCAAGAACTGGCACACCAGCCGTGCCAGGTTGATTGTTACCGTACCTCACACCCAGGGACTTTCCTTTCGGAAAATTACTACTTAACTATTTAGTGCATGTTCACCACACATGAACTTGTTCTCGCTGTCTTGTTCCAGGGTTGAGAAACAGCACAGATGAATGAGTGTAGCCAGGAGAGCTGCCTCTCTGGCTATGCAATGCCGGTGTGTATAGAGGGCCAGGGTTCCACATTCACAAACACCCTGTGCTTGCTTTAATGCTCTGCTCTCACTACCTTGAGAATCCTCCCTTTGTGTTATTCAGTGAAGAGAATGATGCAGCCCATAGCTGGAAGGGGAATCAGACAGCAGCAAAAGGTGAAATTAAGGTCAATGACCACTCACTGAGTTTTGCCAAGCTAATGGCTCATGAAGATTCCAAGCCTAAGACTAAATGAAGATTCAGGGACATTATATCAGGCTCATGAATAGTAGTGGTGACAGATGTAGCAGGGYATGCATCAGGAACTAAATGAGGAAGATTATAATAATATCATACATCTATCCACTAGCTCCTATATACCAGGTATTTGGGTAAGCCCTTGGCATATATTGTAATTATGTTATTGTATATTGTCTACTTACTTAAGAGCAGTGCCTTATTGGATATGGTGGGAAAAATAAAGCCATCTTTTGGGGCCGAAGGGGCTACTCTCCTAACTGTATAGAACCACATTAAAGAACTAGCAATACAACTGAAAATGGCTTGTCTGAGCAGTGCTCTAACCTGAGTTCATCGAAGCGGTTTCCATTGAGTTGGGGAGGTCCAAGAATGTTTCTTGAAGAAACTGGCATTTGGGATGGGTCTTAAAAGAACAGTAGGTACTTGAAGCAGGAGCCCAAGGAAGAATGGTATGGAAGTAGAAACAGCTGTAGGATACGAAGCAGAGAGGCCTTACTGAAGTACATACTGGGGGAGGGGGGGCAAGCGTGGGAAAAGTGACCAGAGCTTTAAGAAAAAGGATGATGTGGAAGGCCTCCAATTGTCAGAAGGTAGATATTGGTAGTAGGGAAAAGCAGCAAAGGTTTTGAGGAAAGGAGTATGTTCTGTGATGAAGGGGTATTTGAGCAAGCTAAACCAGGTTAACAACAGCGGGCCTTGAGTTAAGGGAGTGACTCTGAGCTCCTCAAGGAACATTAAATGTAAGTCTCTGAAGACAGCCTCTTAGGGCTAATATCCAAAAGGGCAAAGTGGGAGCAATCTTGTCTCCTCAGTCCTCTTTTCTTCTCAGCCCTTCACAGCAAGAGCCTGTCTGGACCCCAGATCCTGCCTCAGTGCCTACGCAAACACTAATAAGTGCCAAAAATGTTACCATGGAAACCGGTGCTTCATCTCTCTCAGAGTGCTCGGCAGCCCTGAGGCTTCCTGCTTCGGGAAGCTTTTAGCAAATATTTGAAGAAAGTATACATGTAGAAGTGACTGCTTAGGTGGGGGCTGGAAGACAGAGGCCACATACACCACCGCACAAGAGCCGCCGAAGCACCCACTCAGCTGTGGGGACGTGTGGGAACCACTTTTGCTTTTTAAAGCCACAGTGACTTTATTTAACAGGGTGGCCCCCTTTGCTCATCTAGTACCACTGGGTTAGACATCTAGAGCCTGACGGTCAATTTCATAAGCCTCCAAACCTCCAAAAGCAATTGAAGGGACCACTACTACTATCATTGTGGACTCTTCTCTGTCATGTCATTTACTCTGTGCAGAGCACTCTTCTAGAAATGTTACAAGGGTGTCCTCACTGAGTTCTTGCACTCTCCTGCATGATTGGTGCTCCGAGGCATACAAGGCTAAGCAGGTTACCCAGAAACCCAGGGAATAGGTGGGAATATAAACCATGATTTGTCCTGGGTTCTGAGCTCCTTTGTCATGTCGCTTCCCCCATATGCCCTTAATAATAGTGTAATCGTGCAATAGAATGTGCATTGAAAAGTGCAGAAATATATGTATACATTTTAACTAGTTACATGTATCTGTTTCTAGTAATTAATCTCTAATGATGGTAATGATGGTTAAGACTGTTAATATTTGATGAGCTCTTAGTTTTCACTTAAGAGCGTTAAGTATGTTTCCTACATTCTATCTTATGTAATTTCCACAAACATCTATAGAATCGTGGACAGTTATTTTCATTTCCAATTAAATAAAATGAAAATTTAATTTGGGCCAGGTTAAATAATTTACCCATTAGCACATGACTGCATAGACATGAACTCAGGCCTCTGATTCCAATGCCATACTCAATGCTCCACCACATTATCTCTAGTCCTAATTCAAGTCCTGTAGAGTATGTAAAAACTCTACCACCACCCCCAAGGCTTGGGTGCTATGTTGAAGATAGTACTTTGCTGTATCCACTTTTCTTAGGGACACTAAATGCCCCAGAGGGAACTAAGGGTCCAAGCCGTCTCTGATATACATGGACAGTCCCTGGATACTCAGTCAACAGGTACATCTAAATCAAAACCCTACGAATTGTGCTGTTCATAACACACACACCCCTGAGCTATAGAGAACCCCATGGACCTAACTGTTCTGGGGATATTAATTCACCTATATGCTCACACTTGTCTTGTTTTTCTAGCTTAAATTCTAGCTCTGTTTAGGAAGAGGAATAATGTCATCCCATCTCCAATCATCCAGCAAGCTACTTCTCCAT
The DNA here is from genome assembly GCA_002335545.1 of Apodemus speciosus. Lineage (NCBI taxonomy): Eukaryota > Metazoa > Chordata > Mammalia > Rodentia > Muridae > Apodemus > Apodemus speciosus. The sequence continues at coordinate 41,583 of BDUI01004013.1, forward strand.
GAACTACAGTAGTCTAGCCTGGTTCTGCAAGCAAGAAATCATTTCTGCCCTAGTTCTCTCCCAGCCCTTTGTCTGCATGGCCTCTTAAAGCATCAGCCTGGTCTATTGAGCTTTAACTGCAGCACATTCTCTTATAGACCATTGCTGAGCAACCTCACCTGGAGGCAGGGTTTCCAGGTCTTTATCGAGAGTGACAGGTGGTAGAGAGTGGATGAATGGATGCTGTTTGCTGACTAAGAGGCTAAAGCTAAATGGCAGATGCAGGTGAGACTACGTGAGAAATAAGTCTGACAAATGAGAGCATCTGTTTTGTGGCATAATTCCCTTTATTTAATAACAACAAAACCCTCACATATGGGGAGAATATGAATCAGGAAGTAACATCTAACACATTAATGAAAGTGTCACCAAAAGGCATGTGTCAATCATATGGGTCCAGTATCTGATGAGTAAACCCGGATTTCAAAGTAACAGCTGCTTTTTGGAGCAGGGGATGCTTGATTTTTACACCAGTGAATTTTGTGAATGAGTGCAAAACGCCCACCAAAGATGCCGACATACAAATGAGATTGCCACAACACCCCCACCGCAAAGTTCTGATGTAGTCTAGGTTCTCCCCAAAGATCAAATGGCTGCCACTGACTTGTGATCAGGAGGCAATAACCACATCTACCTTGTCTATTCCTTTGTTGATTCTTGAATCTATTCAATACCACTGACTTCTGCTAATGTCCTAGGAATGAAAGGGACCACAGTACTACCCCTGAAAGCGCAGCTTTCAGTTGTTTTTAATGAGCTCTCAGTTTTGCCTGCTTTGTTTTTTTATAAATAAGTCTTTTTTTTTTCGAGATAGGGTTTCTCTGTGTAGCCCTGGCTGTCCTGGAACTCACTCTGTAGACCAGGCTGGCCTCGAACTCAGAAATCAGCCTGCCTCTGCCTCCCAAGTGCTGGGATTAAAGGCGTGTGCCACCACCGCCCGGCTTATAAATAAGTCTTTTTTTTTTCGAGATAGGGTTTCTCTGTGTAGCCCTGGCTGTCCTGGAACTCACTCTRTAGACCAGGCTGGCCTCGAACTCAGAAATCAGCCTGCCTCTGCCTCCCAAGTGCTGGGATTAAAGGCGTGTGCCACCACCGCCCGGCTTATAAATAAGTCTTATATTGTGCTTTATATATCTCAGATACTCATTAAAGTAAATAATAATCTATTTCATCTTCATAGGAACTCTCTGATATAGCCAGTACTACTAGCCTTTATGTTAGAGAAGAGGAAGCTGAAATACTTGCCTGAGATTGTACAGCTAGTAAATGTCAAAGGGAGGATTCTTGCTTGGGCAATGTAGGCTCCGACTCCATGCACTTAACCACTGCAGTATAAAAGGTGTATTTTATTGAGCTGAGACCTGGCAGTTTCCTTGAAGCTTGCACCTTACTGATCTTAGTTCTTCTTTTACCTGGTGTCCCATAGGTGATGTTGTATATAATCTCAGTAAGACTTCCTCTTTCCCTGCTTTTTAAAGTTAGCAATAAAGTAATGGGTTTGTCTTTTAAAATGGTCTTGTATATATGACATATGTGCATGTGTTTGTGGAGTAGTGTTCATGTCTGTGAAAGCTGATATGCACATACCATGTGTGCCCAGGTCAGAGTACAACCTTGAGCCTAGTTCCTCTCCTTGTACCTTACTTAAGAGAGAGTCCCTTATTGTTTGCCACCAATGTCTTGGATTACGGACATGAGCTACAAAATCCCAGTTCACGTGGGTTCTGGACTGGTCAGTGGAACTCACTAAGCCTTTCCACCAACTCAGAGTAGTAGATTTTATTAGGGTCCTTTACACACATGCCTTCATATTCTATTCTTCATCTCTCTGTTCCACTGCCTTTCCCTATCCTTTAAAGTGTTCCCCTCTTCCTCCTCACATAGTTTGTCATTCTTCCAGAAAGGTCTTTTCCAACCCTGATCTAAAGGAGCTTTGTAGGCTGGGGTCTTTTCTACTGTAATCATGGTGGGCTAGCACTTCACCTGAGGTGAACAGAAGGTGACATGGCATTTATCATGGTCAGATCTACAGCAAGAAAAGAACTCTTACAAAGTTACAAAGTGACTTGATGATAAAAGCAGAATTGGCATCTTCGTGTTGGACCGTTACATGTGATGCATTTTCTACCTAGTTCAGGATGATCTCCCGACCTTTTTTCCTGCTTATAGTGCATCATCAATTACTACTCTTGATCATAACTATAGCTACTTTCCCTGAGTGCTTCCTTGTTCTGTGTCTGATACTTTGTAAATATTCTCTTACTCAATGAACAAAAGATACAAAGAATTTCAAAATGAGAAACTAAGTATGGCTAATAAATTTGCAAAAGAAACAAAAACAAAAAAGAAACAAAAACAAGAAAAAATATATTCAATTTCATCAAATAAAAATATATGCAAAGCTGATAGAATGGTTAAATACAAATTTTGCACATCCAAGAAACCAGAGTATTCTTTAAAATCATAAAACCCAATGCATTCAAGGTATTTTTAGGTGGATGGTCTCATGTACGTTTACTATAAACTTAATAAAGTTCCTATGAAGAATTTTTGTAGGAAGCATAATAGGCCTATATCACTTTTGGAGCACTTAACATATAATGCTTGGTTACTTTTGATCGATCTCATGTAAAAAAGAAACTACAGACTAGGTCATAAGACCTAAATAACTATTTAATAGACAGTTACGTCTTGGTTTTGAGCAGTTGAATGATCCTCACGTATATCTTGGTGTCTCAAATGGATGGGCTTTTTGATCAATGTTCCCTTCCTTAGCAAATGCCTGGTACTATGCATGTGTTCAAGAAGATGTTGCCTAGAGAATAATGAACTATAGGGTATGGTCACATACTGAGATAAAAGCTCTGTGGTCTGCACCTTATAGATCACTGGGTCTCCTGTGCTCCAATGACTGTTTTGTTTTTTTTTTTTTTTTTTTGGCTTTGTAGAAATTATTGACTCTCCTGACCTCTAAACATAAGCCAGTGTTACCTCAAAATCATTTTAGGACTGGATTAAGGCTCTGCCAAATTCAAACTGTGTAGTCCTCGGAAAGCTATTGAAACTTTCTCTTCAAACCTTAATTTTCTCACAAATTTACCTATTCTCTCAAGGGCTAAGGCAAAGATGGAATGAGACGCTACATGGGAAGAATGTAACAGGGTCTCTGACATAGACAAGGAATCATAATTGAGAGGAACAAAAACATAGTATTGTGTACTTTCACAGCATTTTAAATTCTATTTTTAAAGCACTTTCTTTCTATTCCTTTTCTCTCTCTAGGAAAGCCTGAAAACACCCAGATAATAATGTCTCATAGCCATGACCACAGCCTCTGCCTGCTGGCACACCACACCACTTCCACTCCGCTCTCATGCCAGGCATCATTCAGTCCCCAGCATGGCATCAGCTACCCATAGTAAAGAACAACAGGTGGTTCAGAAAAACCCAGCCAACTGCTTATAACTCCCTGTGGGCATCACAGTGGCTATTAAGTGGTGAATCAACCAAGGCTTAGAGATTTGGGTGAGTCCCTGTAGAGCATAACAACTGAAATAAGAGGCAGAATCCTTGATCCATAAAGACCACAGCTACCTTCATTAACATAACATCTGTGCAGGTTTTCAGATCTGATCTGAACTCAGATGAGCCTCTTCAAAGGCTATGTGGTCAAGATGGGGCAGATAGTTCTATTTCTATTGAAAAAGTAGTGAGGCTGTGGTGGTTGGGTTTAGTCATTTTTGACACAAACCTAGATGTATCTAGAAAGTGGAAGTCTAAATTTAGAAAATGCCTCCTCCAAAAGACTGTCCTATAAGAAAGTCTGTGGGGATATTGCTTTAATTAATTACTGATGTGGGAACAGTTAGGTCACTTTAAGTGGTACTACCCCTAGGATTCTGGATGATATTAAAAAAAATAGGCTGGATAAGCTATGGAGAACAAGCCATATAAACAACTTTCCACTGTGGCTTCTTCTCCAGTTCCTGATTCCAGGTCCCTGCACTGATCTCGTGCCTTAACTTTCTTCAGTGCTGTGTGACTTGGAATATGTAAGCCAAAGAAACCATTTTTCTCCCCAAGTTGCTTTTGTTTATGGTTTTTATCACATCACTAGAAACCCAATAGGAATAGAAGCTTAGAGTAGGAAAGATGTGCCAAAAATCCTATAGTTAGTTAGCAGAAGAGAAGAAAGTAGGATTTATGTCTTTTTGTTACTCATCAAGAGTTCATTCCACTATCATGAAGATCCCAGTCAAGATTATTTTTGAATGGATGAAGCATCTCAGAGAGAATACAGAAGCTGTCAATAGGACAAGACTGCATGACGCATGACAGCAAGCTTTTTCTCTGAACCTATTATGGCCTACTTGCCTTAACTTAAGAAATGACCCAAAGAATGAAAACAGCAACAACAACAAAGTAATAATTGAACTGTTTAAAAGAGAGCAGCTTATGTAAAAACTACATTTTATACACTGGCAGAAAAGAAGGAAACATGATACCAATGTGCCCATTGAAGCAGTCAACTGCAGAGCTACAGTCTCCGGATTATGTAAGGTGAGCCCTGTATGCTGTATGCTCTC
>BDUI01004013.1:52749-71964 GCA_002335545.1 Apodemus speciosus
ACACACACTTGCAATCCAAGACATCAATGATTTCTATTAATGATAAAGCCAAAATAATTACTAATATCACTGTAATTTGTTGACTCACAACTGAAGAAAAAGTTGTTTTGGTTGGAGACTAATACAAACACTTGTGTTTGTTGCTCTATCCATCACAGATGGCCTGAATCAAACTCCAGAACATTTTGTTGTTGTCTCCCTTTCATGCTGTTCATGAGTTAGAGTCCCAGTATGGACCAGGCTTTCTCACAATCTTCTTGCCTCTACCTTTCAAGAAACTGGATCACAGTTATGTGCACCTTTCTTGACAATCTACGTATTTTTTAATTGAGTAAATATTCCTGCCTTTGAGAGAGAGAAAGAGAGCCAAAGCTGAATTGAGGTTGTAACCCCTAAACAAGAGAATGTTCTATCTACAGCTCATATGTCCAATCAGAGTAGTAAAGATGAAGACATTTCTTGTAGGGAAGGCACAAAGAAATCAATGAACAAAAACACGTGAAAGAAAAATCCACACTCACCAACTGTTGGGAAATGAGAACTAATTTAGCCTTTCCCATATAGTCACCACAATAACAAAGTGTAATGACAGTTCTGCATCAACCAGAAATGGTTATGATGCTGTTCTTCTGTTTTCTATTCACTAATTGTACTTGCTAGAGAAAGCCCACTTTTCTTGAGTTAGATTCCCGGTATTCCTAGCAGCTCTTGCCTACGTAAGAAACCTTTTCTGATCCTCTCATGCAGAACAACAGGCTTTGCTCTAAACTCTAACTGTCTGTACCTACTTCCAGTCCAGGATTCATCATTTTCTAGTTCCCTATTTTACAGACCTACAATTTTCACACTAGATTGGGAGCTCCCCATGCATATGAACAATGCAGACAAGCAATTCAGAAAGGCAACTGTCTGAAATATTTTGGTTAGCATATGCTAATTGTACAAAATGACAGGTTCCACTATGATATTTTCATGCATATACATAAACAATAGTGCCCATTCTCCTTGTCCCACTTCTCTGTCCCATTGGTCTGTCTCCTTTTCCTGATCTTCTTTCTATTTTCATGTTCTTGTTTCATTTTAAAATCTATATTCTGTATATGAAAGGAAATGAGATATCTGCTTAGTTTTATTTTCCACTATGGAATCATTTCAAATAACTGTCTTGGACCACAATACTCAATCACAATGCAATTTCCTTGAAATAAGGATGAGAGTTGGTTCCTATAGTATACTATTTAGCAATTGCCCAAATGGAAAAACAGTGAAGAGTATAGGTGTGTATAAAATAACTTAAGAAGTAGCTCAAACTTTCACAGTAAAAATGAATGTCACTTGAACTTATTGACACTAAGGTAAGGTGCATCATTTGTACCATTGTTGGGAATATTTTAAGCTGAATGGAAGTGAAGAAAAATGAATAAGAAGTGCTTCATGATGGTTTCAGGAAATTATACCTTAACTTCAAACATGACTGGGAAATGAGCAGATTTGTGGGCCTATGTGTGTATTTTCTATCTCTTTTCATTGTAGCTATCCATACACTTCCTCATCCAGCCAACCACTTACCAGCTTTCCAGTCAATGTATCATCCAGCATCTATCCGTCCATTCATCTATGATCCACACATCCAATATTCCTTCATCTATCTGATACCCATTCATCTATGTAGCCACTATAACTGTCATATGAAATACTATGGAAAATAATGAATCATACGGCAATTGTCAGATTGAACTAAGTTAGCCCTCCTCACAAATTTTCTATATCTTTTTCAACAGATGTAGGGAAAAACGACAAAGATTTTTTTAGGGAAAATATGACAAATGGAACCTCCTCCTAAACCTTTGCCTCCTGTAGAACTTGTTGAAGAGTCACTGGTTCTAAATCCTGAGGGGATGTGCCAGATCTGCAGGTGATAAAGAATAGAAAGTATCTGAGTATGAAAGAGGTTGTAGCGATATTAAGCTAGGCCTCTCTCGGCGAGCAGAGCTAGACAGCTGAGAGGCAACTGTCATTCAGTCCCTTGAATGGGCATTAGTCTGCTATGGGTGGGAGAACTGAATTAATGTTGCTAAGTGCATCCAAGTTGTTAGCTGTCCAAAAGAGAACTGCATCTTTCCTGAACTCAGAAGATGACCTTTATTAATTGCTCTATGAATCATGTGTATCCCATATTCTTAAGGCTACAAGGAAGTAAAAACATGATATTAAAAGAGAGTTTCTTCTAGAAATGTTATGGGGTTTGGGTGTACTACCCTATAGCTAAATCCAATTATTCTGGAGGCAACACTTTAGTCCTCCTCCTCCTCCTCTTCCTTCTCCTTCTCTTCTTCCTCCTCTTCCTTGTTTTCTTACTCTTTTCTTCCCCCTTCATGTTGCAGGATATTTGATCACACTATGAACCCTAAGATTGTGTTATTTACTGAACAAACACACAAAATTTCTAGTTGTGGTTTGGCTCGGCCCATAGCTCATATTTTTAATCCCAAACAATAAGGAAAAAGTTAGTTTATAGATGAAAGTACCCATGTTTGAAAGTGACTTGTAATTGAGTGTCAAACAAAGTGATGAATCAGACAAAGATTTGACAGGATAAGATATGCCTAACACTCATGAGAAGAAAGAGGAAAGGAAAGCTACTTGAGAGAGCAGTGCAGAGAGATGAAGAAAGGCAGTTTTACCAGAGAGTCTTCCAGACAGGTTAAAGAGAGAACAAGCTAGACAGAGGTGAAAACAGAATGATCCAGAGAATGAGAAGGAGCCAGAAGGATAGAACAGACTGCTAGAGCTCATTTGAGGCCAAGCAGAACAATTGAGGAGAAGCCAGATTAAATCAGTTAGCTTGAGCCAGGAGCAACAGAGTTGAACCAGCCAGCCAGAATTTAAAGAGAGCTAGAAAGGAGTGTATTCAGCAGTTAAGCCTTGGAGGTTGAAACTATTCTAGGCCTAGAGAAGATTATATAGAGGCTAGAAGCTTCCTGGACTATGTCTAGTTCGCAGACTGTGACAATAACCTTTGTAGACAATGACAACAGAAGAATCAGTTACACTTACACCTCTCCCTCCCCCCTTTTCCTTCTTCCTGTTCCTGTTCTTGTTCTTCTCTTTCTCCTCCTCCTCTTCCCCCCCTTCTTGGTTTTTCCACTTCCTTCACTTTCTGTTCCTCCTTCTTCTCTGACATAACAAGAAGGGTTCCTCTCTCGTTTTCCATTTTGGAGTAAAAATTCTAGGACTCTTCAACTTCATGCCATATTTCAAAAGTCTTCTGAAACTGACTACATATTTCTTTCTTTATTTAATATCCGGGGAACATTTCACTTTTACTTATCCAAATACTGGACAGTGGGCAGGGTCAAGATAAGGTGTGACACCTGTAGTCATTTCATTGCCTTCTACAATCCTTCTGAGACCCTGTCTCCTTTGAGGACCTATAGCATAGGACATCTCTGTCATTCACTTGCTAAACTTAGAAAAACAACCCAACTATATTTTCTAAGGACTCGACATGAATATTTGTGACCTTTTCATCCCATCTATCCTTAGAACACATGTAAAGTTGGAAGGCTTACCTGGCCTATAGGTTTCTCTGTGTTGAATGACTTATCTACTCAAAGGGAGAGAGTTCCTTGTCCCCACTTTTCTCATCTCTAAAATGGGACAATAGTGGTAGATTCCCAATTGGTTATTATGTGGACTAAATGGGATAATAGTAAAAAAAAAAAAAGCGTTTAGGCCACCAGAATTGCTTTTAAAGTGCTCATATTTTAATATGCTCATTACCAATGTAACTTTTTTGAAAGTTATAATTAAATAATTTAAATTAATTTATTTGCTTATTATTATAGGGGGAGGGAAATATGTAAGTTCTGAGGACAAATTTCAGGAGTAGATTTTCTCTTTCCATCTTGAGAAGCAGGCCTCTCATTGCTTGTTTCTCTTGGCACTCCAGGACAACTGGTGTGTGAGCTTCTAAGTGATTCTCCTGTCTCTGCCTCTTAGCTCACTGTAGGAATTCTATGATGACAAATATGAGCTCCCACACTTTGCTATAAGATTGACCTATCCCCCACCCCCCTCCCCATGCAGTTATTTCATATGGTTTACTTTTACCATGAAACAGAATTTTATTCTAATATTTATTGTATTATTACTTTCCTTGTATATCCAAATTATAAATTAAATATCTATCAATTATTTGCTTATTATCATAAAATATACTCAAAATGAATTTACCATTTCAATCATTTTCAAGTATATAATTGTGTGGCATTAAATACACTTGCATTACCACACAACCACACCACCATCTATCGCTAGAAGACTTAAACATAACCCAAATGAAACTCTATTTCAATTGTAACATTCCAGCAATCTCTCCCACTGTAGCATCTGGCAACCATCATTCTATTTTCTATTTCATGAATGTGATTTCTAAAACTACCTTTTGTAGATAGAATCATGTAGTGTGTGTCCTTTTTGTTTTTGCATAGTGCCTTGAGGAATTTGCTGCCTTTTAAAAGACTAATGCTCTATTGTATCATATAACATATATTGTTTTACTTTTTAAATTAATTATTTATTTTGAAACAGAGTTTTACTGTGAGCTATGGCTAACCAAAAATTCACCACTTTCTATGTACCTTTTCTAGGACTAAGGTCATGAAATTTTTATACTTTTTTTTAATCCATCATGTGTTAATAGACACGTGGGTTGAGGCCGACTTTTGAGTACAATGACTAATGCTGCAGTGAACATGAATATCTTTCCAAATTCATACTTTCAATTTTGGGTGTAATCTACCCAGAAGTATATCAGCTAGATTATATTAGACTTATCTTTTTAAATTTTTAAAATTATATTACGTGTGCAGGCGTTTTGCTCATGTATGTCTGTGTACCATATATCAAGTCAGAAGAGGGTGTGTTGGATCACTTGAAACTGAAGCTACAGATGGTTATAAGCCCCATGTGGGTGCTGAGAATCGAACCCAGGTCCTCTGGCAGAGCAGCCAGTGCTCTAGATTGCTGAGATATCTCTTCAGCTCCTCCAATTCCATTTTAAAGTTTTTCTTTTAAGGTTTATTCTTTCTTCAAGCTCTTGGAGACAAAGTTCATTACCCATTTATGGTCACAAAACAGTTCCAGGATGCACAAGGACTTCTTGCTCTTAACTGTAATTTGTTATCTATTGGCCAATGTATACAAGCACAAAGAACCTTAGCATGATTTTAGATTCTGTAATTTTGCTAAATTATTATTTCTTGGGCATCTTACACCTTCTGTGATTTTAACATAAAAGATTAAACCGGGAGTAACCTGAGATTTTTACTCATACTCCTATTGAGATAATTTCTCTGTTTCTATTTTCTTGAGTATTTTTATTATCATTAAATAATGTTGACATGTATAAAATAGTTTCCATTTGAGATCATCGTGTGCTTTTATGCCTTTGTTCTGTTAATGTAGCTAGCTATCTTTAGCAGGGTTACTATTTGAGATAACACACCACTACCAAAGGCATGTTGCAGAGCAACGAGTTTATTTGGCTTACAAGTCCACATCACAGTCCATCACTGAAAGAAATAAGGGCAGGAACCTGAAGTCAGGAGCTGGTACAATGGCTATGGAGGGACATAGCTTATAGGCTTACTCGCCATGGCTTGGGAAGCCTGCTTTCTTATAGAAGGACCCAGAACCGCCAGCCCAGGCTTGCCTGCAGCTCAATCTTATTGAGGCATTTTTCTCAATTGTGTCAAATTGACCTAAAACTAGTCAGCTACATTATGTTAACTGATTTTCTATGTCCATCCACCCTTGCATTCCAAGAAGGAGTTCCCTTTTGAATATAGCATATAATCTGTTTATGCACTGCTTAATTTTGTTTGCTAATATGCTGTTGAGGACAGCTGCATCAATATTCATAAGGGACACTAGTTTGAGGTTCTTTCAGCACGTCTTTGTTTGATATCAGGGCACACACCCAATGAACTAAGAAATGTCTTCTACAACTTTTAAAAATCAACTGAAGATTGTGGTTAATTTTTCTGGAATGTTTTATAGAAATCTGAAAAATGAAATGTTATCCAATATAGGAAAGTAGATGGAATTGGAGATCTTTATCTTACCTAAAATAATACAAACTCACAAATACAAAAAAATATCTTTTCTCTCATATGTGGATTTTATGGGAAATGAAAATAAAACGGGCTACTATGGATGAGAAAATGGAAAGAGACTCAGGCAAGGGGGTATAAGAGTAAGCAATATGGGAAGTGAAAAGGATCAAAATGCATGGTATGAATTATGAAATGTTATACTGAAACCCATTACTTTGTATAATAAGTGTATTCAAATAAAAATAAGAGAATTTTTTTATTTAAAGACACTGGGTCCTGGGCTTTTCTTCATTGGTGTATTTGCTAGTTTGTTGCAGTAAATTTCCAACCCCAATAAGACCATGCAATGAAAACGCAACTCAGTTATATATTTATAAACTGCACACTTCTATTGGGCAGATATGCTTCTACACCACTTTCTTCCCCAACTATGAAATCCCTGCTACTTGCAGTTTCTCCAGGCATCTGCTTCTGCTCCATCTTTCTTCCTTCCAAATTCTCTCCCTCTGTGTTCCTCAGTCCACAGTCTCCTCCAACTCCTCCTACTCCCCTCCTCTTCCMGTCTTGCCCAGAAAACCTGTGTCCTCTTTTACCTCCAGCAATTTGGCTATTTATCATCTTTCTTAGCCAATCAAATAATTAAGGGAAATTCCTCTCCTTAATCCTCTTCATAATTACAACTCTGAATATTTTTCAATGCTTTTTGACTCAATATTGCTAGGTTATATATCTCTAGGATAATTTTACATTCATATAAGTTATCTAACTTGTCGTGCAGTTTTCCATTGCACTCTCTCACAATCATTTTAATTTCTGCAATATGGTTAGTAATACTCCCTTTCATTCCTGATTTTAGCTTTGTAAGGCATTTTTTTAGTCAATATAGCTAATGGGTAAACAAATGTGTTGATCTTTTCAAAGATTCAGCTCTTGATTTCATCAATTTTCTCTATCAGTTTAATTTTGATCCTATCTCTGTTTTAATCTTTCTTGTTTTTCTTCTGTTAGCTTTGAGTCTAGTTTTCTCTAGTGTGTTTAATTCTAAAAGAGGGGAATTTAGGTTTTGAATTAACAACATCCCTTTTGTTTAATGTAAGCATCTCTGCTAATAATATTTTTAGCACTGCTTTTCCCAAATTCCACAAGTTTTCTTATATCATATTTACATTTGTGTCAAAATATTTTTCAAATTCCCTTGAGACTTCTTACAGATAAAAACAGGGCACACGATGTTTGTTGGATTTATACTATTTATCTCTGTGAGCCGCCAAAGCAACAACAATTTTAAAATAAAGTATCAAGTTTGAAAATATCACTTATCTTAAGAGCAGATGATTTAATCATGTCATGAATACTCCCACTTCCTTCTGTCCCCTTCTCCCTCCATCCCTTGTTTCCTCCATCCTTTCTTTCCTCATCATACAAGTGTATATCGAAGAAGCAGTGATGATGATTAAGGACTGATGATAAACAAGTGAGCTGAGCAATGAACAGATACAATGAAAGGGTTTGGCAAATAGTGGTCACATTTGTGATGCAACACTCTATGTGAAAAAGTGGTTGCCATTGGAAATAATGCAGAGATCTAGATATATTCTTGGTCAAAAAATGAACTTACATCTTGCATCCACTCCCTTTGCACTCAAGCACATGTGCCAACACACACACACACACACACACACACACACTAAAACACACACACACACAACACACACACACACACACAGAACACATGGACATGCATATGCACACAAATAGAGACACTTTTCAGTAAGCAAACTATAAAAGTTTACCCCTTGGGTTTTCATGTCCTTATTCAACTATTCTAGTACCAGTTTTCTCTATCCCGGCAGACAATACACTAGTGGCAGTATACACAAATATTACCCAATCCCTGGTACAATTTTCTCACCTGAAGTCACAAAATAATCTACTTCCTGATAGACTCGGGTTTTGTTTTCAACCCTACAATCCATTTCTATATTTTAGACCAATTTTGAATAACTACCCTTTAAGTTCCCAGTTAATGGAAAAATTTTGCAAGGTACTCATAGCTGGTAATTTGTTGACAGAATTGAATGGCTTGTTTAGCACACATCTGCTTAGACAGAACACTGACATGCCTGGCAGATGAGAGGATAACACAATAGAAAACATAGAGAAATTACAGACTATCTCTAGTCGTAATAAACTCTGTATCTCACTTGGAAAACAGGACAGGAACACACTAAAATAATGCTAAAAACCAAAACAAAAATAAATGAGACTAACTCATTTGTTAATGTGCAGTAAGGACCAAGACCTAAAAGGCAGCCTATACAATAAGAGAAAATATTTGAAAACTATATGACTGATAAGAAGTTACTATCTATAATATGCAAATAAGTCGCACAACTCAAGAACATCAAAGTAAACAAATATTCTTACAGTGAGCAAAGGATTTAAATATACATTTCTGTGATGAAGATAAGAAATTGTCCTAAAATTGAATGCAGATGAGAATAGACAAGCTACACAGAATACACAGTATAAGCCAGGAAGCAGAGCCCTGTAAAAGAAGAAAACTAGAGTGTGAAACAAGGAAACCACATGATTTTGTGAAGTAAGTCTAGATCTGGTCTTTGAAGAATGATGGCAGGTCAGACAGGAAGAAAGAAGAAGACGGGGCATTTCAGGGCTACAGCATGCCATAGGCAGAGGCAAAGGAGTGGGTAGTGAGCCAGTTGTGTCGAGAAGATAAAAGACTCCTGAAGCAAAGGGTCATTCAGGAGATAATCAGATGGGGAAGGACAGGTTAGGATAGCCTTGAAAGCCAAACAAAGGGGTTTTGTGGAAAGATCTTCCGGGCTTTGCCATAAGCTCAAGGGTTTGTCCTAGGAATAGAATGTCAGAAGGTAAAGAGACTTTGGACTCTTTATTAGAAATGAGGCTTATCTACATTTTATGTAACGTGTCTGCTTTCATTTGACTTACATTTAAGATTCTTAAGCACTTTTTATTTTCCTTGAATGAAGACTTTCCTGCTGGAAGTCAAATGATAAACAGATAGATGAGCAAAGGAGCTCTGGAAATCTGTAATTTTCACTAGGGACATGACAAGGCTAGAATATCCTCTTGGAAATATGTCCGCTACGATGGATAGGGGGAGTAGAACACAGGAAAGAAAGCAGAGAGATCTGCAGGGGCCTTGTGTGGATGTTTAAAGTGGGCATGACCTGTGGCAGAAGAATGATTCAGAAAAAGGCACATTTTCAAAAACATTTCAGAAGATATACAGAGCATAGCCAATGGGGAGGTGACTAACTAGATGTTCTTGGCAGAAAGGATGTAAGACATTAGTCCTCTAAAGTGGACATTTCAACTTATAGAGAAAATGCTTAGGGTCACAGAGACCAATATAAAATGCTTTGACTCATTTTCAGTTGAGTGAGTTGCAGCTTTGACTCATCAGAAGAGAAAACTGGTTTGTGTTGACTCTTCTGGAAGAGAAAAACAAATGGATACGCTCATCTTTGAGAGTCAGACATACTAAGAGTCCATATTTTCATACTTGGAGACCAGTTGCTACATATTCTTATCTGACAGCAAAAAATTCCCCTTGAGGCATCTTAAGGGAACACAGAGCAAAACAATCTTTGAGAGGAGATCTTGTAGGCTTTTCTACCTATAAACAGCAACAGCTGTTTGAGATGACAGGCCAACAGGTTTAGGTATCTAGAGTGCCTAGCATATTATTGGTGCTCTGCTAGTGTTAACAGTCATGGAGAGATGCATGGCTCCAGATGCCTAGAGTCAAAGGGAAATTAGGCCCAGTGAGATGCAACAAAATGCCTAGTGAGAAATGGAACTGGTTGGTATCTCATATTATACTCTCTTTACTGGTCCAGGGAGTGGCGTGCATTGGATAATGAATTCCAAACTTAACACAATTTATGTTGCTAATTATAGATGTGACTTTGAACAAAATCATTACCTCACTTTGCTTAATTCTCCTTGTTGTCAAATAAAAAGAAAAATTCATTTTGAGCAAGTTATAAGAGTAGAATAGGATTGTAAGAGTGCTTTAAAAGGCATAAAGGATCTTGTTCTCTGGGGGAACATTGGCTAGCAAGTACAAGGTCATGGGTTTGATACCTAGCACTGCAAGAAAACAAAAGCCTTAACGTATTAAATCCATGACAAAGTATCTTGACTCAGCTTGTAAATATACAGGAAGTGGTATGTGACAAAGGCTTTCATAAGTAAAAATACAAATTAACATTTTATTATTTTCATGCAAACTTTAAAATGATGGTATATAGTATATGTATCTTCATATGTTCATATGTTGATATATGTATGTTGATGCGTGCACAGAGGCCAAAATTTTACATCAGGTATCTATCTCAATCACTGAAGCTTTAAATTTATTATTATTAGTATTACCAGTAGGAAAATAGGAACAATATTTATCATCATCAATGTGGGTGATCGGTACATATATCACAGCACACATATGTCTGAGGCATTACCTTTATCTGCTGAGCCATCTCACAAGCCCTCCACCCTATCTTTTGAGGCAAGGTCTCTCAATAAATTGGATCATGGATTTGGTAATACTGGCTAGACAGCAATTCCTGTCTCCACCCACAACCACCACCACCTACCCCCTTCAGAGCCCAGTGCTGGGAATGCAAGCCTTTAATGCCACATCCATCTTGCACATGGGTGCTGGGGATCCAAACTTAGGTCTCCAGAATGCATGCCAAACACATTAGCAACTAGCTCATCTCCCCAGGCCCCTGACATTTTATAATAGATAGTCATATCTCCACTGTGTCTGTGATATTTAACCATACTAATCAGCAAGAATTTTGCAAAATAAATTCCTTTAGTAAAGAACATTTCTGGTCCTTGATTATTTTTTTAAAATTGACCCTTTACCTTCCTAGCTCCTGTTGCATCATTTACTAATTGATGAATAGTTAAATGAATCAGGGTATATTTAGAGCGTGAACTAATATGTATCTGCCTAAAGAAAACACCAGATCTGCATTTATGTGTGTGCTGGTGAGTGATGCACTGTTCAGCATCAGAAGCATACATGCTATCATCCAATCCTTGAAAAGATAGCAGCATCCCCTGTGGATCTGATACATGCCTGTATATTATTTGTGTGTACACAGAGAAGGTCATGAAAAGATTCAAAGCTAAATGGTTAATACCGTTTACTATGCAATGGAGGAAGACTGGGAGAGAACCTTGCTTCCTTTGAATGYTTATGCATTATTCTACTAGTGGCTGTGAACACATAGAATGCATAATTCCTGAAAATAATTCATTTTCTAAAAGAATTTTACCTGGACTGAGAGCACTGCTCCTCTCTACTGCTTCCTGGTCTTTTATGTTCCTTTGTTGCTTATCCATATGCTAAAGATACTACAAGTTACTCCTTTCTTAGAGACTCCTTTCTACTTGGCTGCTAAGTCATTTACAAGCCAAGGAGGTTAATGTAAGAACAGAAAGGCCTTTAACTGAGCTTCAGGCCCACCCCTTCCCAACATTTCTGGGAAACAGAAATAGCCTGCATAGGAAGTCAGGCAGTGACTCAAGCATAAATCTTTCCTGTACAAATAGAGGCAGCTGTGTTTCAAAATCTTGCCTATATTTCAAGGAATCAATAAATTCCAAGCCCTGTGTGGTTGAAGATTATCAGCCTCCCAAAACATCTGTACTCCACTACTGCAGCCTTTGTCTGTCTGCTTGCAGTCCACCCTTCAAGAGTAACAAGCCAACTCACCAAAAAAACATCATTTGAGCACACACTGTGAGCACAACACTGTGCAAGCTGTTTTCAGATGTGTCAACTTGACTTAATCTGCACTGGAACCTCTGTAATAGATAGGATGTGATTTTCCCCCCTAAAAAAATGGAAACAGCTAGAGTCATCTTTTAAGGTGCACCAAGGGTTTACTTGACTCCTTGGTATTCCCAAAGGCTGCAAATTTTCCTACAGCTATTCCAACTGGAGCTTAACAATGCAGGTATGGACTTCAGAGAAGCTGGTACATAAAGGTTAGTACAACCGTGGAGAAGAGAAATGGCAATGACTTGCCTAGTGTTTGATTTAAGCAGCAGATTGTACAGTTTCCCAAGTCTGTAGATAAGTAGCCGTAGTTCTCGCTCTTCAACATGCAACTGGTTGGCCCGCGCAATCCCAACTAGATGATTATTCATATCATACTTTGCTAYAGCACCTTACAATTCTGCATCTTTTCATGTCTTCTGCTTACAAATTCGAGGGAGATGCATCAGGAAAAATTCCTCAATTATTCATATGAAGAAACTGTTTCTGAAAGGTAAGGAATTCTTCCCAAAGTCACAGAGCTTATGAACTCGAGCTAAGGGCTAGATGATGAGTTAAATGAGCTACAGTTTATATATGTTAGCATATTCTGTTATCTCCCATGGAAACGTGAGTACAAAGTATTAATTAGTAGTATAAAAATCAGTGAATTTCTAGCACATGGGAGGCAGGGACAAACAGTTAGTTGTTCTGTAAGTTCAAGGTCATCCTTGTCTAGATAGAGAGTTCTAAGTCAGCTGGAGAAACAGTTAGACTAGGTATCAAAAAAAACCCCACTAAAGCTCTAATGGTTTATTCATTTGCTCACTATGTAGCCTTGAACAGGTCATTCATCTGCTCTGTGATGTAGATTCTCCTCCATAAAAAGTATTTATAAATAATACCAACCTCTGCAGCCAGTGCAATGATGCTATGATAACTCATATATGGTATTTTGCATAGTACTTGACACATAGAAAATGTACAGTACATTTAAACTATTTTTAYGAAACTTAATAGTAACTTTTGCTTCCAGACACAAATATTCAGTAGATCTCTATGGGGTCACAGGTTTACCAAGGTTATTTTGTAATCCTGTAGATGCTTTAATATGGAACAATATTCTAAGAAACCACTATGAGTCTATAGATGGAAGACATAATGCAAAGCACTATGATTCTTTCAGGCTATAAATGATAACTATATCTTTGAGATGGGCCCTATGACCACAAGAAGACAAGTCCCACTGCGCGGTGCCTTTTTTAGGTTTGCTGAGCATATCAGAGCAAAAAGACTCTCCACCGATCCTAACCTGTTTTCTGGCAGTGCAATCACTGGGAACTGGCAGATTTTCATAGTTTTAACACCTGAGTCTCTCAACAGGTCTGTGGTACGTGTATGTGCACTTTCACTTGTGTGTTATTACTGGATCTCCAAGAAGAGGAAAGAAATTAATGAGAGTCTGAATGAAGAAGGTTTGGATGGGAAGAAATCTGAAAACAGTGAAAGGAATGATGGAGGAGACAATGAGGTACCACTTTGCTCTGGACATAGACAGACTATAAGAGTAATCAATTCAGAAGTATTCAGAGGCTGTGTTAGCTGACTCTTACGTCAACTGCACACATACTAGAGTCATTTTGTTAGAGGTCTATGGGCAAGTGGGTCTATGGGCAGGCCTGTGGTGCACTCTCTTGATTGATAATGGATATAGGAATGTACTCTCCTGTGCAGCACCTTTCCTATAGGCTGGTGGTACTAGGTGCTATAAGCAAGCAGGCTGAGCAAACCATGAGGAGCAAGTCGTTAAGCAGCACCCCTCCCTGGCCTCTGCATCAGCTCCTGCCTCCAGGTTTCTGTCCTATTTGAGTTCCTGCTCTGATTTCTCTTAGAAATGGAATCTGACATGAGACCTGTAAGCTAACATAAACTCTTTACTTCTTAGGTTTTTTATGACCATGGCGTATTAACACAGCAGCAGAAACCCTAACTAAGAGGTTATGATCGCACGGAACTGAAAACGTATTAAATGCTACATAATCATTCATTTTATGGTGGTTAATTTTCAGTTATAAGAATCTTACTTCACAGACATACAAACACCACCCTCAAGGGCTCACAGTCCTACGGAAAATTTCACACAGAATGTTAGTTCCGATTGGGAGTGTAAAGGGCTTCATGGGCAGTGAATATGTATTTTTGTCCATTCCACAATATGCCCTCTCCATTCATGCTTCCAACCAGGGGTAGGAGTAGAAGGATGTGCAAGTATGTGCACATATAGTTTCATGCAACCTCACAGGGAAGGTTCCATGATGCTTGACTGCAGAACCTTTGTTACATAATAGTAATGTCCAGTCCTTATGAAACTCCCACTTACTGTTAAAGTCTAATCCTCACAGCAAATCCCCCAGAGTAGGAATTATTATCACCCCCCAGGTGAGGGAAGAGAAATCCAGAGAACTTGAGTTGCTATTAACTTCAAGCAAAGGAGACAAAGCTAAAACCAGAACCCAGGCAGCGAGGCCATTTTTTTTTTTTTTGCTGTATGAGCAGCAAATCTAGTATGCTCTCTCCACTTCACGGACTGAACACTGGCCTCTAACAGAACCCATGGAGATCCCTGAAATGGTAGAAAGTATGTGACCTCTTCCCTTAGGGAAATGACAATACAAATTTGGGAAGTTCTGCTGGAGGAAGCTGTGAAGGATCATTTTTAAAAGGGCTAGGCTTATAAAAAAGGAACCCAGAGGAAAATTGCTAATAAAAATAGTAGGGAAATTAGGTTAATTCATGTTGGCTGAGACTATTTCTATGTGTTTGGCATGAGTTTAACATTTGTCTAACCTCATTAATTGCTTAGAGAAATCCTCTAAGCTATATATTATTGGTACAAGCTTCATTTATGAGTAAAATTACAAAGGCTCAGAGAGTTGAAAGGACACAACACATTCAGGTTTGCATAATTAGGAAGTAGAGGTAGGTTGGATAGTACAAACTCAGTACTGGTCAACTCAATGGCATTTCTCGTTTGCCTTCTAGAAACTATCCCTGGATGCTCAGAATAGCTCAGTTACCTCCTATGCATCCATATTAGTTGCAATCGATTGAGATGTAAACAATGTGGGCATAAAAGTTTGGCTAGCCTCAAATTCAATGAATGGAAAATATAGACACAGCATATAGCAGAGGGGAAAGAAGGTAACACAGGAGAAGGGTAAGAAATTCTAATGGAGGCAAGGACTTGTTCTCCATGCTCCTCCTAGGGGGAAGGCTTTTTGGCTTCACTTAGAGCCTACTAATAAATGCAAAGCATGCCACAGCTAGCAGGAAATGAAATTCTTCTTTGAACTTCTGTTTCTAATGAGTCCCTGCCTAGAAGAAGCAGCTGGGTGGCAGCAGCGTGTGCCCCGACACTTTATTAAAATGATGCTGCTTCCTGTAAAACTGATATCTGGATTCTACGTGCTACCAGCCAGGAAGGGCTGTTTTCTTATGACCTCAGCCTTCTTTGGATGAGACCAATTCATATACTCTTTTCCATTTGCTGTAAGCTTGTTGGGTTGGGTACTCTGTTCCGTTCAGTGGATCAAGTGACTCTTGGGAGTTGTCATGGTAAACTATGGTTCTGCATGGCCATCCTCCTTCACTTAGACAATGTCTCTTATAATGCTCATGTATGTATGGGCAACTTCAAAATATGCTGACTGCTTTATAGGAAGGTAGTTCAATAGCAGAGCTTTGCTACTTCAAGGGTGGCCTGTAAAACAGTGATACTGACTTCACTCAGGAAGTCAACTACAAAAGTAGAACCTGGCCTAAGATTATATAGTTCATCAGGAACATAGCCCTGGATGAGAAATCCAGTGTGAGAATACAAAAGATACAAGAAAGACAAAGAAATGCAGAATATCAAGCCCCATGCTAGACACTGTAAATTGTAAACAGCATCTCTGATGCTTTGAGCATTCCAATAGCAGAAGGCACTGGTGTAGGACAGTGTCACACAAAGTCTTTCCCTTTCTCTCATTGCCAGCCTCTCCCTATTCCTTCTGCTTTCCTGAGGGCTCCAGACAATTTGAATGGCTTCCAAATTTGGTTGTGCCTTATTGAATCTGGATATCTTTTTTAAAAGGATTTTTCTTTTTAATTTGGAAGAAATTAAGCCAACAGAGGAATCCTAAAAAATAATACAAAAACCTCTGTTTGTCTCTTACACAGCTTCCCTAGCTGTTAGTATTTGCTGTATTTGCTCAATTCCACCCTCTCTGCAGTTCTGTGTAGTTTCCCTTCCTAATCCAGTTGAATTGGTTGCAGACATCACGCCTTGCACTCAAATGTTTAGCACATGTCTACAAAGCACATCTTATATAACTAAACCAGAGGTACCCATGTTCAGGAATTTTTTAATCTGTCACAATACTATTTGCTGAGACATAGACCTCATTAAATTGACAAATTTTAGTTGGTTTGCTAATGTCCTTTCTGGGGATTTTGTTTTCAACCAAAGGTGCTTGCAAGAACCAATGCAGCTCAAGCCCATGCCAATTAAGACATAAACTCTCATTCAGTTAAATGTTGTGTCATCTAGTCCCATCTATTTGCTTAGCGGTAATAGGGAACATTAGTCACTTCTCTATTGATGTGATCAAATACTATAACCATTACAATTTATAGAAGAAAGGGCTTATTTGGTTTATGGTTGCAGAAAGGTATGATTCTGTTGCAGCAAGGAAGTATGGCAGCAAGCAGCAGACATGCCTGTAGGAATAGAAGCTGGGGGCTCACATCTTGAATCTTGAGCACAAAGCAGAGAGAACAACTAGAAAGGGTGTTGGTCTTTAAACTCTCAGGACCCACCTCCAGTGACCTATCTCCTCCAATAAGACCACACTAAACTCTCAGGACCCACCTCCAGTGACCTATCTCCTCCAATAAGACCACACTAAACTCTCAGGACCCACCTCCAGTGACCTATCTCCTCCAATAAGACCACACTTTTAGGCCTCTCCAAACAGTGCCACCAACTAAGGACCAAGTGTTCAAATACCTGAGATTATTAGGAACATCCTCTTTCAAATCAACACATAGGGTTTTGTTCCCTCCCTCCTTCCCTCTCTCTTTCTATGTCTCTGTCTCCCTCCCTCCTTTCTGTATGTGTGTGTACTACATTGTTTCCATTTATCCAGTGATGCACACCTTGGCCAATTCTATATCGTGGCTATCTTAAATAGTGCCTCAATAGACATGGGTGTGCAGATGTCTCTGTGATCAGCTAACTTAGATTCCTTGGGATATATGTTCAGTGGTGGTACAGCTGAGCCATTTGGCAGTCCTATTTCCAGGTTTTTAAAGGAACCCCCACAATGTTTTCTGTAATGGCTACGCTAATTTACATCCCCACCAACAGTGTATACAAGTTTCCCTTTTTCTGCATCCTCACCAGCATTTGTAATTTTGTATCTTTAAAGGAAGGACAGAGTTTCTGGGGGGAGGAAGTGTGCACATATTCTAAACCTCTCCAGTAGGCTATAATGCACAGCTGAGGATAAGAACTAACTGAAGTTTATGCTGTAGATGGTATTTTTTTTTCTGTGAACTCAATGCATCACACAGGCAGGAACTGCTGTAAGCCCCAAGTATAATTTGCCTAAACCCCAAGTCCCCCTTAGGCTGAGTTCTAACATCACTAACTGCCTCTGAAGTTGCCTGGGCCTTCCTTGACTGCCTTCAGATTCTACCTTTCTCTGGAAATAAAACATTGTTTTATTTTTTCCAACCCAATATTCTTTTTTCACAGCTGCTTAGCACATTCTCTTTATGAAAAATAATTCTGATATGTGGGCTACATTGAGTTATCCACAAAGCTGACCATAACCACTTGGCAGCATTACCTACCTTTGCCAAAGATCAGATCAAATGTTCGGGAAAGAACACGAGGGATCTAGCAAACCAGTTACTGTCGAGTGCTAAATTTCTCTTCAGGTTTTCTGCAAAGTTTCTCTAGCATCTGACAAGTCTGTTCTCATAACTAGACCACTCCCAAATGACCTTGGCTTGGAAAACAAGCTGCTGAGGTGAACAGATGTAGCAGACTCAGGCTGTACTGGACAAGGAGGTGCTATACAGATGGGGATCGATTCAAATACCAACCAGCTAATCCCAAGAGCCATCAGGCTTTTGCATTTCTGGAAAGAATTGGGGTCAATCTAACTGACTAGTCTAACTACAGCCAACTACGCAATCTGTTTTCAGCCCTTAGTGGATAAAGGGGAAACCTGATAGATCTTAGAGGGAACTGGCACAGAACTTATTTATTCTGGCAAACATGAAGGCATCATACCAGTATTACAGCTTTTGCCTTGTGCACTCTCTCCCACCCAAACATATGTTTCATGGCAGCGAAAGAAAACATGCTTTCTTTGACAAGTCGCTGTCATCAGGGTATACATTCAGACACGTCTGTGTTTGTATCCTCTGGAAGCAAGGGGAAACCAGAAAGGAGATCACTTGGTTTCAAAATCGCTTAGTCAATGTCAGACACATTGGCTTACTTTGAGTACGTATTGATATTCTTTAATATTCCGGAGAACCAGCTTCCTACATTGGATTGTTTCAACAGATGCAGCTTTGCAGTTAGCCAATGACAAAATATTTGTGAGCAGTTCATGTCTTTCCTACTCCCAGAACCTCAATAATGTGCCAAATGAGATCATTCCCTCTGGCCCAAGACTTGAGAACGTTTTGAATTGTGTATACCCTGATTAGGAACTAAAGAATACTCTAGTTATCATCAAAGTCCAAATGGAGGGCACTTATATTTCTAGAAAGGCATTAGAAAATACCTTAATTAGGACCCAGTGTGCATTGCTATTAGAATCTCTAATCATCTCTTTCATTGGAGGACTCCTTGTGTTATTACAGATTTAGTGTCTGCCAGCAAGAAAGAATGTGCTTCAGTTTATCAAGTATGTGTGAATTGCTCATGCCCCAAATTGTCTTACAAAAAGACCAGCCTCGGGAAATATTTTCAGAGGATCTGTTGGTTTTCTTTTTTCCCCTCTGAGCTGAACTTAGGCTAACTCAGGGTTGTCTTTCATATTAGGCCTATCATATTGGCTTATTTTTTTTCCTGCAGCTTGTGCTTTTCACAATTTTCTTATTGGATTGTTTGTATGCATTCATCAAGGGTCAGAAAACCTAAAATCAGGATTAAATAGTAATAGTGGGGTATATCTTCTCTCTCTCTCTCTCTCTCTCTCTCTCTCTCTC